>JAJIYU010021253.1:0-10109 GCA_030144865.1 Tinospora cordifolia | reverse complement strand
TTATTTCTTATACTATTGCCTTATTAAATTTTTAATTTTAAGCTATGTACGGTTAAATACGATTAAGGCATGAAATGACTGAAATAGAAAGTCAAGTGTGCGTCACTTGTAATGTAACACCGGCCCGGCCCGCCGTTTGGTTTAGTCCACTGTTAAGAAAAATGGTGGATGCGTCCAATGCTTAATGATACGGGGGTTGGGGTGTTACAACCTATCTTCAGCCTTTGGGTCCACATAACAACACACAACAAATTATTGTAGTAGTAGGGATTGACATGTGGACGAGTAAAGGGGAAATGGTCATATATCCAACCCTACAAACATCACAAATTCAAACAATTATCATTTATTTAGAAAGCACAAATGTTTGAGTTTAAATAAGGGTAACAAACATACCTCAAGTAGGGTAAGATACCCTATAACCTGATAAACCTTAGCTCGTGAAACACTACCAAGCTGGTGGTATAAAAATGCAAGGGCGGCTACTTCCCACGCATACGACTCAATAGTATCCAAATTCTTTACAAAGATGAAGGAATGACAAATGAACTTGAGTACCACTCTTATCAATAAACAGTGTACTGCCCAGTAGATACAAAATTAAAGCTCTGGTAGTTGCTTCAATACTGTAGTATTCATTTATATGATCTTGGGTCGTACCAACGAGATTCTTAGTCATCTCTTACTTATTGTGAGCCCTTTAGTTGTTCTAATATCTTCAACGGCTTCTTCTTTAAATACACCAAGGCAGTCGCACATCAACTGCACAGCCGCATCAATCTTGATCGTTGTATTGAAATTGATTTGCCCATTACTAGAATACCAAGAAGAATGTGTACATTGTTGAGTGTAATGGACATTGCACCAAATGGGAAGTGAAAATTGTTTGTCTCTGGATGCCATCTCTCAATAAATATCGATATCAGCGTCCTATTAGCATAGCGATAGGTACATATGATCAACGAGCTTAATCCAGATCTATTGATCAACTTCTGTAGGTGAGCTTGTTGTGGATGACATTCAGGGTCCCAAGGCTTGATCATATTGTCGTGGTTAATATACTTCAGTGGCCCTCGATACTATATTCACAAAAGTTTTTTTTTCAAAAAATTACATTAGTAATAATTAATTGATGCAAGAACAACATATTTGAATATAATAAGTATAAAAATAAAAAATTATTTCATTCCTCCATACTACTACAACAACATGGTGCTTAAAACTCTTAAGAACTGAAGGATCAGATAGACCACCAGGAAAAGGTCTATGACATCTTCATCTTCTTCATGTTCTTCGGCTTCTTCTTTTTGTTGTGAATAATGTGAGGAGCTTTCACCGACTAACAGAAGATTAGACCTTACCGCCACCATAGCTCGCCTACATGATGTCATCAATGGAGGCCTCGAAGAAGATTGTCACACCCCACTGGGCCCACCAGTCCCACCGGACCTACGCCGCGTGGCGGCTGTGACTCACTAGGTACTATCCCCTCCCCTAGGGGTTTTCCTTCGCCTCTGCAGAGATTCGAACCTAGGACCTGGGGCTTAAGTAACTAGTTCATTCCTTATCTGCTACCATTGAGCCGCCGCCACGCGGCGTAGGTCCGGTGGGACCGGTGGGCCCAGTGGGGTGTGACAATAAAAAGACCCCTTTTATTGTCACAACCCCCCCTCCCCAGTGGGGCCCACAAGACCTCCACACCTGTGCTTTCCCGGTGGTGACTCATCGGTACGCCACGTGTCGGCATCAACCCGTTACACGTGCGCTTCGCTCGCCCCCTCAGCGAGTTTCCTTTCGCCTCTGCGGATTCGAACCCAAGACCAACGGGAATAAATAACTTAAGTTCGCCGAATCCGCTACCATTGAGCTAGTCTCAATGGTAGCAGATGATGAAAGAACTAGGTACTTATGCCCCAGGTCTTAGGTCTGAATCTCTGCGGAGGCGAGAGAAAACCCCTAGGGGAGGGGATAGTACCTAGTGAGTCACAGCCGCCACGCGGTGCGCCATGCGGCCGCCACGCGGTGCGCCACGCGGCGAGGCCGGTGGGGTGTGACAAAGATGCACATTTTGACTGAATGTTTGGTCTATTTTTTGTAGCTATTGTCTTTTTAAGTGTCATTTATGCACAAAATACAACAAATTATTAATTCATTATAATATTTAAATGTAAATAAACATATAAATCAAAAATAAAAAAAATAAATATTATAATATTTAAATGTTCGGTGTTAAAGAACCTCGACCCAATGGATCGAGACTGTGTTAGCAATCTCAACCCATTACACAATCTCGATGCACTTGGGCTAAGACTATCCAGCGAGTCTCGGCGAGGCTCAAATTGTGGCGGTGGCACGACTACGAAGCACTACTAAGCTAAAACTTCACTCTTTACGACCGGCGCGATCGATTTTCAATAAAAATTGGCTGAATGAACAGGATCCGGTGAACACAGTGTGGGCGGTGGTGAGCACGATGGTGCGAGGGAGTTTTGGTGGTGAGGACTGTGTGAGCAAAATTGTTGAGGAGATTAATGATAATAGTTGAGTCGTGAATGATAGTAGTTAAATTTAAATAAGGATATTTTAAGGATTTTTTTTTTTAATATTAGGGTGAATATATTAATATTTAAATTTGGGTGAGGTGAAGTTAGTAATAGGGGTGAAGATAACCAGTTGTGGGGTGATTTTAACTACACACTTAAAATAAGTACAGACAAAAGTTTATATACACAGAACCGAGTAAAAACCAAGATTTATGTCCAATTTAAAAATGGGACTGAGTCAAGGCAACAACTTAAAAATACGGCATCGATTCTCGATTTTTATTTATCAAAAGATTACATTAAACAATACTTCTTTAAGGTTAATTTTGTATTGGTTGTGGTTAAAAAATATACTTTATTTTAAGATATTGTTTTTCATAATTTTGTACCAAAAAAGGTCTCTAATTATTAAATATTTTGCTGTATCTTTTATCTCTTTAATAGATTATCCACTTTTGTTGTTATATATATATATAAAGTATTGAATTTATTTGATGTTAGTGTATTAGGAACTCATTAAGTTGAAATTTTTTAGTATAAAATTACTAGATAAAAGTGATATTTAATTATTTAGAGTATAGTTTAATAATCTATTGGGTATATGTTAATATTTAAAACCAAACGAATGGACAAAATAAAAAAAACCGATTTTTAAAACACACGGGTACGAATTAACATGTGTTGTCCATTTTTTAAACTGTGCCGAACACAGATGCAATATATATTTATTAGTATAAAGCATTGTCTGTACTTATACCCAGCCATGCTAGAAATTTTGCTATTCCGAAGACAAAATACCCCTTTTCTTTACACCAGAAAATTTTAGCTTATAAACAGTTAAGTGAAGGCTAGAAGCTTGGGGTACTTAAAGGCTAAGTCTCACACATTTACATTGTGAGCAATTAGGGCTAAGCAATTCAAGTGGGAATAATTTTATAATTTTTTTGTGACATTTTATTTTGATATGTGCAGGAATACGTGATTGTTTGATGCTTACGGTAGTTCATACAATGCTTTAAACACGTGACATACGTATGCCATGAAAATGATGTACATTATAAAGTTGTGTTCATAGAATCACTGCAATCATGAAGTGTACTGTTTACGTTGTGATAAGAATGAATGTATTGCTATGACAATGATAATATGTTTGTTTTGACATCACCGATTGGGATGAATGGAATAATATACTGTATTGTTTTATTTGGAAAAGATCCACAATAAAAGAATTTGATATGATGGAATTCATTGAAAAAAAACTTAGAAAAACAAGAGAATAGACCCAAACACCAAAAAGAGAAAAGAAAAACTTAACGGTTGAAGCTCGTTGTAGGAAAAGGTGAAAATTTTGAGTTCACGGTTAAGAATACTCGCCACAATCAATCAAGGTTGGACATGACGAAAAAAACAAAAAAACAAAAAACCTTAAACAAGAGAAAAATAGATGAGAACGTTATTGCTCAATATTCAATTGATGAAAAGACATGCATAAAGTTCTTTATTTATTTATCAATTATCTGTTGATTCGCCCTGCCGCTTAAGCAAGGTCTCAATTTTAAGTCTCGTGAATATAATAATCCTCGTTACAAGGCCTAACTCATTTGAAAACAGTACAGGTGACTGAACAAAAATTTATTCTCAAAGTGCATGTTAAGCTTGTTCGGATACCTAATGGCCAGTACTTTTAAAAAGAAAACGAAATATTAATAACATGTATAAAAGGAACTTTAAAATAAAGGCAAGATCTCACGAACCAAACTTTTTCATAAATAGATGCAATTAATTTTTTTGCGCAATAAAACTTTTAAAATCTTCAAAATCTTTTCTTTTTTAGCATACCATACAAGAAGTTGACTCTTTTAAGCCTTGATCCTATGAATTATTAAATTGTTCATTAACTTCAATTTGCTCTACTGTTAATATTTATAATTTATCTCCTATATATATATATTAATAAAATATTATGAAAAAAAGTTATGAAACACTCATTATACTTTCAGGCTCATTCTAAATTTAAGTATCTTCAACCTTAGCTTCATTTTTTTTTATATTATTTTGATGTTACACCAATAACAAATAGTAACTTCTTCTCGGACTTATTTACATCATTTACCACTCAAATGCTTCTTTTTATCTCTTTTTTTATATTCTTTCTGCTATTTATTAAATTATAAATTTTAAATACATAAATTGTATTTCACATATTTATTTAATATTATGCTTAAATATTAATTAATAAATAAATGATAAATAATATGCCACAAATTTTAAATAAATAAATATTAGTTATTTAATTACTGAACAATTAATTATTAAATAAAAATTTTAATTTTTACTAAAATAAACTACAAAATAATGAATTATAAAAAATTTAAAAATATTATATTTATTGCCAAAAATACAAAAAAAAATTAGTTAAGAAGAGAATTAACGAATAAATTACAACATGTTTATTAAAAATAAACAGTTAAAATAGGAAAAAAACCAAAAAAAGCAATCAAAATAGTTAAAAAAAAATAATATAAAATAATTTAAAAGAGTTTAAATAATAAAACTTTCAATTTATTTTAATAATTAAAATAATGGAATAATTTTAAATTTTGATTTAGTAATAAGAATAGTAAAAAAAAACATTATTTAATTATATTAAATAATATAATTTTAAGGCAAAAAAAAAAGAAGAAGAAATGCGACAAAGCAAAAAGAAAAGAAAAAAAGCAAAAAAAAAGGAAAAAAAAAAGAGAAATTTAGCTGGCCATCTTGATATGACGCGGCACTGTACACTAAGTAATTTAATTACTATAATAATTAAAAGGACCTAGAGAACAAATTAGTAACAATATTCTTTCTTAGTTAATTAATTTATCAATACCTTCTTTTGTCTGACAATTAAGAGTCTTGCTTGAATCAATCTAGCCTACCTTAATTCAATCCTTGTGCAAACTCAATGCAAACCAACTCGCTTACATATTTTGAATTCTCTGTGTTAATTAGATTTGGGAAGCAATCACTGCAATAACTTGTTAGCAAGCAATCTCCTATTGATCAAAAGCCATGGAAAAAACTTTATTTTTAGTACGTGAGGAATGAAATTAAAATTAATTCCAAAACCACCAACTTATCTCGTTATTATGAAATAAAATAATTAGATGAACTAATGAGATTATTTTGTCTTATTTTGTTCAATTTCATTTTTAATTTATTACATCCTTCCTCTATTAAATTTAATTTTATCATATCTTATTTTGTATATCAAACACACAAACAAATTAACACAAATGAGACCTCTAATCATTGCTGTTTTGAAAGTAGTTTCAACTTGTCAGAACCCTAAACTAATATCATGATTGACAAAAATTACGACAAATGTGTTATATGCACGTAATACTCTGTTTGGATTTTTGCATTCCAATCTTTGAAGAATTTCAATAACGCACCATTCATTTATACATTTTTTTTAAAACACGTCATTGACTTAAATTTTACAAACAATTTGCAAATAAACTCAACTCAATTTCATCTCAAACCTTGCTCTTTAGTCTACCAATCTAATCGGCAAAATCCTACAAACTGCATGTGCCATACAACTTGACATAAGGGCATCCCTTATGCCCATACGCTCGGTCTGCACAGAGCGTATGAGTATAAGGGCCATGTCATATTAAAAAAATATAAAAAAAAATAGAACATTGAAGGCTCGGTCTGTACCGAATGCTCAACGTTTTGCTGTTGAGGTAACACTCTTAGCTTGCCCAAACAAGCATTGCTATTGCCCTAAGAGCGAGGATATGCTTTCCAACTTTTTTTTTTTTTTTTTTTTTTGTCTATATGCACTTTTATCTTGATGGGATTAATCTTTAACTTGGATTTGTCCGTTCATCGTTTCATCAAATAAAAGGTGAAAATGTATTTATATTTAGTTGCAATCTCTCCCCAAGTGCAACAATCGATTAATTGTTGGTCTAAGGGTATAAGTAATTGTTTAAAAGATTTAATTCAAATTCATTTATGATTTTTTTAATAGTTTTAAAAAAAAAAAAATTTGGCACTTGTGCACCATGATTTATGCACCTAAGTAAGCACATCAGAAAAAATCAAAAGAAATGTAAACTATAAAAATTATTAAGAAATATTCATCTATAACATAATTACATTATGTTTAAATAGGTACAGTGTTATTCCGTATTTTTTTAAGCAATATGGCCCTTAAAACTTGTACAGAACGGATGGATGTGTGAGAGATTCATGCAAAAGACAGGTCACAACCATCTTCATTGGTATTATGTCTCTCTTGAATAGTATGTTGGGTGCATATGCCATCTTGTTGTTCTTTTAATTCTTTTTGCTCTCCTAATTGTTCTTGCTCACAAAAAATGTAAATAACGACCACTAAATCTTCGTATCTCTATGCAACCTAAATTAATTAGATACAGACTAAAAATAATATGAAAAACACAATTGGTAAGGGTCAATCATGCATCCTAACTATATTTAGTATAGGTTACCAACTCTCATATAAAATCATTTACAAAACATACTGAAATCATTCTCCTTTCGTTTCACAGAAAACATACTATAATCATTTACAAAACTCCATATCATGTATCAAGATGCATACAAGCAACAAAAAATAATAAAATACGATTTTATATTACTAATTTAAGTAATTGAATATTTAAAAACTATTGAGAGCAAAAACTCACGTTTGATTTCAGGTCACCTTGAAAAACTCTGTTCTCTTATTATAGTATTCTTTAACTTGAGAGTGCAATACAAAAATTAGGAATCTAAACAACAAATTAGAGTAATGGCGAAGATGCACCGAGGAGAAAGTTAGGCCTCTCAAGAAGGAGAGGTATGATACATCTATTTTGAGAGAATGACAATTTAGGAATTCTAAAATTTTAGAAAGGGCGTTAAGGAATTTGAAAATTTTAGAAATAGTATATATGAGTTGGTGTTTCGTGTTAGGTAGTATTGGAAGTGGATTTATATCTGGTTCACTAATTTCAACTTTTAGGGTCCGTTTGATACACAGAATGAGATAAAATTATTTTGGTGAATAAAATAAGATGAGATAAAAATGAGATATAAAAATTTTTAAAAATATATATTTTTTTTTAAATAAAAGTCAAAAAAAATTTAGGGTGGAATAACTCAATCCCACTAAAAATGGTAGAATTGAGTTTCCACCAACATAAGATAAATAAGTGGGCCTGAACAATTTTTTGTCTTATCCTATATAGCCTCAAACGCTGAATTAGGATAATTTTTTGTCTTATCCTATGTAACAAACATGACCTTAGGGATAGTGTCACACCAAAATTCTAATACCACATGACCTCCACACCTGTGTTTTCCGGTGGTAACTCATAAGGGTTTTTTCGCTTCTACGGAGTTTCAAACCCACGACCTGGAGCTTAAGTACATATATTTTATGAAATCTGCTACCATTGATCCGTCGCCAATGGGAGGGGATAATACCTAGTGAGTCACTACTGAAAAAACACAAGTGTGGAGGTCCTATGGGCCCAAGATTGGGTTATGAAAGGTAGGAAAGTGATTCCTTTAGGATTTCAATCTAACATAACATGATTTTTATTATTTTAATTAAAATAAAGTTCGTATTCTCATGAAATATTTTTTATTTAAAAAATTATTTAATTCTAACATTCTATTGTAGCAATAATTTCTTATCTTGTAAAATAGTCTTTTCATGCTTATTTAGGACCAATAAATTTGTTTACTAATTTAATTAAAATAAAGTTTTTTTTTTCAATAAAAACTTCATTATTTGATAATTATTTGTATTTATCTTTTATATTGTTGATAATGTATTTATATATGTACATATAACGATATTTGTTATACTATTGTATAAGATATTCATTTTATTATTTTAAAAAATAATGTTATTGTTATTTTTTGCATCATAACTAAGTCTATAATCATCAACAAAAAATAGTTTCATCATTTTTAATTAAAATAAAGTTTCTTATTTTTATTATATTATTATTTTATTTAAAATATATCATCTGTATTAACTTTTTATTAATAATCGTAGTTTTTTTTGTTTTTTATGGATATTCATTTGATTGTTTTTAAAAACAGATTATTATTATTCTTTTATTACAATCAATAAAAACTAATGTTGCTATTTTATTTCTAATTAATTGTATTATTTGAACAAAATGATTTATTATTTGAGCTTTTGTTTATTTTAATAATACTATTTTTTTGGAAATATAGATTTATTTTTTGCAATAATATAATTATTTGTTTAACATAACTAATTATATTATTTTGTTGAAACCAGTTCAATTTTTTTTTATAAAATTACAAAAGTTTGTTATTTAAAATTTATTTTTAATATGTTTAATGATAAATTTTAAATTTTTAAATATTATCATTTTAACAAGATTAGTTTTATTATTTTACTTAATCAATATTTTATGACAAAGTTATTTCATTATCTTTAATTTATGAGTAATCCATTAGCAAATACAACGATATAATATTTTCAGAAAAATTTTGTAAGATTTTCATACTTGATAAACATAATAATATAGCATTCTTATTTTTTTAAATTTATATTTATCACTTTTCTAATAATTTTTCTTTAAGAATTCGATTATCATTTTTTCGGTTACGATACACAACACGATAACCCATCGAAACACAACACGAAGTTAATAGATTTGGGTTTAACATAAACAAGTTTGAGCCAAAACATGTCAATATATAATTAAACACAATTAAATTTGGATCATAAACAAATTAACATAATAAACTAAAAAATAACACGTTTAAGACGACTATGAATAAGTTAAGTGACAAATTATAAATAAGTTAATTTAAAATTAATATATTTTATTAACTTATTGATAATACAATTTTTATTGTTTTAAAAATAATTTTTTTAAAACTTAACTTATTTTTAATATGTTTTATATTTTATTAATATTGTTTATAAAAATAATTTTAAAATTTAATTATAAAAAAATAAATAAGTTATATAGATACAAGATTATGATAAAGTTGAGTTTGAGTTTACATTTTTAATATAAGAGTCGGATTCGTCTCGTTTATGATGCAAAAATATAAATTGCTGCCTGTAATCTAATGACGTAATTAACTTGGCAATTAAGTTAAGGTCATTTTAGCCACTCTTATTTTTTGAGTGCGGTCACTCTCAACTTTCCCTGTCATTGCTAGTCAAAATTGGCTCCAATAAACTCGCTGATAAGATCTTCCGTCCAAAAGTGTTCCTTCATTAATTATTTTTTATTTGAAATTGACTACTTAGTCCTTTAATTTTATATTATGTTTCTTGCATGTCTCTCCACGTGCACAGTTTTCACAATATCATTTCTTGCGCTCAACCCTTCAGTAATATTAAAACTTATCTTAATGCCACGTAATTATTTTCGCTCCAAGACGCTTCATTAATTTGCTTGAAGATTGCTTTCTAGAAGCCGAGCCAAAACCGCTGGAGCATCATACTGAAGCGTGTATGCCTCTGCTTCCACGTTAAGAATGCAATTATAAATAATATATATATTTATA
>JAJIYU010021252.1:0-10104 GCA_030144865.1 Tinospora cordifolia | reverse complement strand
TTATTTTTATTTTTTTATTTACACTGGCTAAGAGACTAAGACCATTATCTTATTTCAAGCAAATGTTTGCAAGGTGTCTCTTACTTATAAATTGTTGAGATTGTAAACTTTGAAGCTTTTTATCTTGTGCATACAATGTGCAAATATTTTTAAACATCAATCCCTGACTTTATTTAGGCTTGACTTATTGATAGGATAATCTATTATCGCCTCCTTTTACGTTGTGAAAAAGGGGGAATTGTTTTCACTGAATAGTGTATACATTTTTGTGAGACTTGTAACAAGTTTAAATCCCTGTAAAATCTTCACAATATATCTAAGGAAGACCTAGAATGTATTTCAAGAGTGGGACAAGGTGCATTCCATCTTATCGATGTATCTGACCTAGAGGATTTTTCCTAGGCAATTTTAAAGTTAAAGCTTGTTATAGCTTAGTGGTGTAGAATTCTAAATTAATAAAATTGGGCTAAAAATTTTTAGTTGGAGATGGCTAGGTAGTGGAGTAGATCTAGGAAATCAAACCACTATATATCAATGTGCATTGTCAATTTACATATTTTGTTACACATTGCATATACCAATTTGAGAATCATCAAGTTGATTTACAGTTGTTTTAAATTGTATCATTAGGTTGAAAAGAAATGAAATGCCCAATGTACCCAATTCACCTCCTCTTTCGTGTCTCTCAATTACCATTTATGGCTAATGGTGTGAAACAAACCTATACACTATTGGCCCTATGTTCCAAGTTGAGCTTGTACAACTCAATTTCAATCTTGAGGAGTCATTCCTTATGAACTTTTGTGACCAATATAAATTAGTTAAAAAGTCCTGATAGTTGGTCATTTTCATGGGCATTCTCCAAATAGAAACCATACTTATACCCTATTCCAACGCACAGGATTTTGTCATTTAATGTGGGTAACCGCTTGGAGCTTACTCTAACCCACTTGCTACGTTTTCAAGGTGTCTTTGAAGTTGAAAATGATGGTTTATTACCACTATAATGGCTGCACACATTCAGCCCTTAAATGTGAGACTATGCACCGTTTTCTAAGGTTTTCTACTTGTTTTCCTACCTACATAGTGTCCTACAAGGCCATATACAAGGATTTTCATTTTCTGCCACTTTTCCCAGATTCTTAGCCTTTTTCAAGTGATTTTAAGATAACCTTATCATGCTTACAAGGGCGGCCTAAGATCACCTACTCTATACCACATAATTTTCAAACTTTCATGTATTTTCATGCACAGATGATGCCCCATTTTAGGTCGCCCATTTAGGATTGTTGTTCTCCTTCTTTTCCCTCATATTTTTTTACACTCTCCATGTTGTTTTAAATTTCTAACTCACTAAAATATGGCTGCACGTTTGTGGCCATGATACTTGGTACCCAAACACACCAAAATGTCATGTTTTGGGTGTTTTCCTCTATCCAATCTATGAGTGCATGTGTGTAGGGTGGTAGGCCACTATTTCCTACTCCAAGACATGTAAAATGAGAGGTTTTCATTTTGGAAACCATAATTTATCCCTACCCCATGGCTAGTCACATGTGGGTGCATGTATACTTGGCCTATACTAGGGTTTTAGGGTTTATACCTCCCTAGTGCTCGCCTTTCCTTTGATCCTTTCTTGGCCAATTTCAACACCTTCTTTCCCTTCGGCTTTTACACTTTTTGATGCTAATACTTCAACAAAAAAAAATATTAAAACATGGATCCAAGACCCCAAGTGTAAGACTTTGCTAAAGGGTCACAAGGTGTATGTTAGAATGTCTTTTTTTAGTGTTTTCTTAGTAGGTTTTTGCTTGGTCTTTGGGAGTGGTTCTAGATGGTTTTTTGCTTGTTGTTCAATGCCAATTTAAAGATTCTTCAAGTTGAAAATAGTAAATTTTGGATGGCAAAAAAGGGGTCCCATGGTTGGTCCTCTTTTACACTAAACACTGGGACTTGAAGCATAGATGGCCACAGATCAAAGTGACATTGTTACATTGTCGATAATCTTGTTCCCCGAACTCTTGGTTGGTTTTATGGATGTATTCAAAGGTAAAAAGGTGTTAGTAAAAGTGCCCAAATGTGATTGAGCATGGGTTCATTGGTGGCTCAGGAGGTAGTAACTTGAGGAGAGAAGCTACGATGGGATGAGAATGGTCTGAAGATGGTTGGTATAGTGTGAGAAAAAGAGGAGAAAGGGGGTTGGCCAAGGGATTAATTATGGGGGACAAGGGGGTGACAACTTGCAAAGATTTAGTGTAAGTTACTCTTGTGAAAACTCTAGTTTTTTGTTTTTCTTCTTTAGGGCCGTGAAGATGGGAAAGAGAATGACGTTTTTGGCCCTCTATGAGCAACAAAAAATGATGGCTAAGGATCCCTCAAGGACCATGCAATGTGTGATGACTAGGGTTAGGGTACTGTTCTCCAAATTTGACTTATTTCATGAGATCTTGCCATATTTCATGATATTTGGTTTCCTAATTCTCTAAATCCTTTCAACAAATTTTTAAACTTCAAATCCTTTCTTCATTCTTATGGGTCGTCACCTTAGTGCGCAAGTGAAAGGAAATCTTTCTTATTTAGTTATTTATTTGGGTTTTCATGTATTATGGCAATAACAATATGTCATCTAGTATATGAATTTAAATTTTTACGTTTTGAATTTTATTTCTCCCCTTAAGGAGCACTGTTTAGAAATATTCCACGGTCCTTTGTTTCGTTTAATCTCATGAGACACTCCATGTTAAATTTCCATTTGTCTCGATTCATTTTAATAAATTTATTATTTCCTAGAAAATTAATTATAAAAAATTTTATATTGTTTATTTTTTAAAATTATTTAACCTTTAATTTTTTTGTCAATCATGATTATATTCACTAAAAACTATTTTCCTAGATTTCTATGGGTTATAGTTAGTGTAAAAGACAGTTTTACCCTTAAGTGGCAAAGTTATCATTTTTCCCTAATTTGGTCAAAGTTATCTAAATTGTTCATTGGTGAGTATAATACTCATTTAATCCGATTGTATACTTGTGTAAGATGTATTCAATATAAAATGACAATTTTTTCCTCAGGTATTAAAATAATCCCTTGAACGTTAAACCTTGTTTTTAGGGTCCCTAATTCTAGTCCTGAGGTGTTATATTGCTAGAGACTTTTAAACCCTATATTCTAAATGTTTTATTTTTAATTTTCCCTTAACCCCTATATTCTAAATGTTTTATTTTTAATTTTCCCTTTATGTCATGGGATAGTTATTTACAAAAAGTATTTATTATTTAGTCCAATATTCATTTAATTTATTATTTATTATTTAATCCAATGTTCTACGAAGGTTCAATATTTATGAGGTTTAGCACTCAAAAAGGCATTTGAAGGCTTGGACAGAAGGGTAAGTTGTCATCCAAGTTCATTGGACCATTTGAGATCCCATTGTGAGTTTGTGATTGTGGATATGAGTTGGATCTCTTAAGTTGGATAAGCTTGATACATAATGTGTTCCACATATTGATGCAACGAAAGTATGGGCAAGACCCCTCTCACATTATACACTAAGGGGAGATAGAGGTTTAAGGTGATGCCACACACAAGAAAGTTGTCGTTAGCATACTGAATTGCAAGGTGTAGAGCTTGAAGACCAAGAGCATCCCCTTGGTCAAATTCTTGTGGAGGCATCACAAGTGTGAAAAGGGAACATGGGAGTTGGAGAGTGAGATGCAAACCAAGAACCAAAATCTCTTTCCAAGGAATACCTAACAGAGATATCATCAACCAGCATGAGACAAAAGTAACATTCTTTCAAAATTTTGAGGACGAGATTTTTTCTAAAGGGGTAGGTTTTAATATTCCAAAACTTCAATACATTTTTTTAATTAAATAATAAATTACATGAATAGTATAATAAATAATGAATAATTTCTATAAATAAAAAATCCTACAAAATAAAAGAATAAATTAAGAAGCATATAAAATATAGAGTTGAAAAGCCTTAAGCAGCATAGAACATCAACACCAAACTTAGGAATTCTAAACATGAAGTTTAACCCTCCAAGGGCAAAATGGATTTTTTACCACATGAGAATAAAAGTGTTATTTTACACTAAATATGACTTACACAAGTCCAAGTAGGGTTACGTGAGCATTTCACTCGTGTATATAATTTAGACAATTTTAACCTCCCAAGGGCAAAATGATAACTTTGCCACCTAGAGGTAAAATAGTTTTTTTTTTTTTTATTCTGATTGCAACCCATAGAAATTTTGAGAAATAAATTCAATTAAAAGTAATCATAAATGAAAAAAATTAAATTTTGAATAAAATTTAGGAAATCAATGGCATGGATAATGTTATAATTAATTATTTAGCAAACATAATTGTATCAAATTAAATCGACACAAATGGCAACTGAATATGGAGTGCTTCACAAGATTAAATGGCACCAAGGATCATGTGAACACCATTAAAAATGGCACCACCTAGGAAAAAAATTAAGGCCAAAATGTAAAATTAAAATTCAAAAATCCTATTACCATAATATATGATATGATCTCAATTAGATTATATTTTCTAATTAGCCATTAGATACAAAGAAAGAGATTCTCTTTTAATGGATGTATATGGGATGACCTATGAAGGATAATAAAGTGAAAATATGATGTTTAAATTATTTCATAAAAAAAAAGATGTAGGAAAATAAAGAAGATTTAGGGGAATAAAGTGAGAATAAGAAATATCTCCTCAAAGATTTTGGATTCTCTTCCAAACCTAAAAACCTAGCCTTCCCCTTTGATTTTGTACACATCTAATTGATTTTCCATCTCTATTCTGCTCATCTTGATGGCTTAGAGTGAGAGAGAGAAAACCAACTAAGGTTTGTAGAAGGGAAAGCCAAACACTTATGGACAAAACCTAAACATAGCCATCATTCTTTCTTTTCTCATTCTTATTCTCTTAGCCAACCTTCTTTTCTCATCTTTTGTATGCAAAAGTCCAACCATCCTTGCATCATTCTCATCCTCATCTCACTACCTTAGGACAACCAAGAAGAGGGAAAATGTGAGGAAGAAAAAAGATGACCATCAAGGCAAGAAAATTCAATGATTTATATGTATGCTTTTCCCAATGCCTTTTTCACCCTTGAACACATCCCTAAAACAACAACCATTTACACTTCAAGTTCCAACGTTTAGCCTAAAAGAAAACTAACCATGAGACACCATTATTCATGTTAAAACCATCTATTGTGCATACTTGGTTGCATGAGCATTTATGACAGGAATTACATGTTTTATTGCATTTCAAAATTATTAAGTATTGTTTATAGCATTTCTATGAGAAAATGACGTATGGGGAAGCTTCTTTAGTGTTATTGCAAGACAAGAATAAAGTAGAGAGAGGATTACAATACAAAGAGGCAAAGAAAAGCTAAAAACAAAGAAGAGTAATTGATTACTGCAGTACAGGAACTGATGACTGAGGTAATTGGAGACAAGCCAGAAAACTGCTGAAAAACAAGTCACACTGGTTACCGCGATAATTAAACTAGTGATCGCGGTAGCCAAAACATGCATTTCGTGAAGAAATATTGATCGAGCACTGATTGCAATTCACAGAATGCAAAAGAATCGTGTTTTCAACTAGAGAATGAATGCGGCAATGCGATTAATTGATTAATTTCTAATTTTGTTTAGGGTTTTTAAGTGTTTTAATATAAATAGAAAAGTAGATTAGGGTTTAAGCATTCTTAACTTCAAAGATTAGTTGATTTTGATGGCCAAACAGAGACGAAGAATGAGAAAAACAAAGAATTGAAGATCAAAGATCAAGCTTTGAGTATGTTACTTTGTATTCATTATTCTTTGATGTTTGAACTGATTACCATGTCAGGCTAGTTAATCTTAAGTCTAGAATGTAAATTTCTGATGAAGGATCCTAAGATTTCATATTCTAATTAATTGATTTTGATATATTGTTTTATATTTTTGGTGTTAATGCTTAATGTTTACTGGCAATGACCATTATGATCTATTAACTCGGGAGAGAGGTTTAATAGTTAGACTATCATAATATAGACCTAGATCAGTTGATTGATCAGGAGGTTGTTAATTGTCTAGGAGGTTGCAAATGATTATTGTTAACAAGGTATTAGATTATTAACTGTGCGGCTTGGAAGAGGGTATTAGGGAACAAGACTGATAGGTGTTAGGGTACCCTGGAAGAAGACTTTGATGGTAAGTGCTAGAACCTACAACACTAGGAGTTTAATTAATTGGAATAGGAATTGAAGGTGAGAACAAAAGAATTTACTATCCTAGATAATTACTCAACATAGTTTTTGAAACAAAATTCTATTGCTTTCAATAGTTTTTAATTCAAATTCAGATTTAAATAAACTAAACTCTATTAGGAGCCTTAATAAAGTGAATGCTAATACTAGATTGGGATTTGAAATAGTTAACTAATATCTATTCCCTGAGGACGATACCTGGTCTCTATCAGTTATTATTACGGGATTGCCAATAAGTTTTTGGTGTTATTGCCAAGGAACGGTGTTAATTGTCTTAAAACCAATTGAACTTGGTTTAGTTTTAATTAAGGCAAAATTTAATTTTTATTTTTGTTTTGATTGCATATATTTTATTTTTAACTTCATTGAATACACTTAATCTTTTGTTTTCTTGTGGTGTTTCAGGTTTGCATGAGTAGAGATCCTGTGAAGCATACGACCCAAATTTGTTCAAAACCATTAATCAGATTCAGTTGGAAGCCAAGGGACGCATATCAACGATGGTTGACAGTGGAACTTTTGGTGTGGGAAACAATGGAGATGCACCATTATGGGATTTCTTCAAACCTGTATTGAACAACAATTACTCCGGTATAGCCAAGACATTGATAAATGTGAACAACTTCAAGTTGAAACCCTCCTTGATCACATTGGTGAAATAGCAGCTGTTTGGGGGTTCAAAAATAGAAGATCATATGGCACACCTCAACTCTTTCATGAAGATCTGCGACACAGTCAAGATGAACGGAGTAACCGAAGATTAGTTATGGTTGAGGCTTTTCCCTTTCTCTCTAAAGGATAAAGCTAGGATTTGGCTTCAAACACTACTTTTGGGAAGCATTACAACATGGGAGGAAATGGGTCAGAAATTCCTCCAGAAATATTTCACACCTGCTAAGGTACATCAATTGCAGGGTGAAATCAGTTCTTTCAAGCAATCCGAGTTCAAGTCTCTTTATGAAGCTTGAGAGATATTCAAGGACCTATTGAGGCAATGCCCATAACACGGATATCTACCTTCGCTTCAAATTTAGATGTTTTACAATGGACTCACTCCACCTACTAGAGCCTTGGTAGATTCTACAACCGACGGGTCATTGATGGGAAAGTCCACTACTGATGCCACCCAACTCATTGAGGACATGGCAGCAAATGCATATGGCCATGGTACATAAAGAGGAACAACAAAGAGGGTGGGAATTCATGAGATTGATGATATAAATGTTCTACATGCTCAACTTGCCACCATGACTCATCGATTGAACTTGGTAGAAGAACAGAGTGGCAATGGACATTATCAGAATCAGCAAAATCAACAAGTTCATTCAATTGCAGAAGCGAATAAAGCACCTTATACTAAAGAAGCTTCTATTGAACAATTGAACGCCATGAATAGATTCAGTGCATACCAAGGTCCATCTGGGGGGTACAATGTTCCAAAGTACTATCATCAGGGAGTTAGAAATCATGAGAACTTTTCTTATGCAAATAGTAGAAATGTTCGGCAACTTCCACTAGGATTTGTGCCACAACAGCCTCTACAAGACAAGAAGTCGTCCTTAGAAGACGAGCTAGATGAGATGATGAACATGCACTCTAGGTTCTTCAAGGAGTTGACAAGGAGAGTAGATAAGAATGATAGTAAAGTCTCGGGTATTGAGATTCAAATTGGAAACATGAATGCTACAATCAAGAGTTTAGTAACTCAAGTGGGATAACTAGCACAGATAGTGTCAAATTAGTAGTGCAACTCCTTCCCTAGTGACACTTAAGTAAATCCCAAGGAAAGTTGCAAAGCAGTGATGACAAGAAGTGGGAAAGAGGTAGCAAGTCCACCTTATCCAATTAATCCATTTGCTGAAGCTGAAGATATTGATAGTTTTGAAAAGGGTGATCCAAGTCCACCAACTGTATAGCCTGAAGTATTACAGAAATCACAAGGGAAACCTAAGGGGGTCACTATTCAAGTGGGCTAAATCCTTGAACCTCCACCATTGCCATTCTTCCAAAGGTTTCAGAAGAAGAAGCTGGATAACCAATTTGCTAAGTTTCTGGAAATGTTCACGAAGATACATATTAACATTCCCTTTGCAGAAGCTCTACAGCAAATGCCCAACCATGCAAAATTTATGAAGGAGATTATGTCAAAGAAGAGAAAGCTAGAAAACTTTGAAGTAGTGAAGCTAACTGAAGAATGCAGTGCAATCCTTCAGAGAAAATTTCCTCAAAAGTTAAAAGATCGCAGAAGCTTCACCATACCCTGCAACATTGGGTCAGAAGTGTTTGAAAAGGTACTCTGTGATTTGGGGGCAAGCATCAATCTTATACCCATGTCAGTGTGTAAGAGGTTGGGCATGTCAGAGATCAAACCCACCACAGTTACTCTTCAGCTTGCAAACAGATATCTGACTTATCCAAGGGGCATAATTGAAGATGCTTTGGTCAAGGTGGATAAATTCATTTTTCCTATTGACGTTGTGGTTTTGGATATGGAGGAAGATGGTGAGATTTTGCTTATCCTTGGGAGACCATTCCTAATTACAAGTCATGCATTGATAGATGTACACAAGGGTGAGCTCACTTTGAGGGTGAATGAAAAAAAAAAGTGGTTTTCAACCTCTATAAAGCTATGCACTACCCCAGTGATTTACATGAATGCAAGAAAATTGAAGTCATCAATTCTTGCATTGTTGAAATAGTAGATGAGCTTAGCTCCCAAGATTACTTGGTTGGGTGTATCTCTCGTTCTATTTCCTTTCCCCAACCCATGACTAAAAATGAGAAGCTCATTATTCTAGCCTTGGAAGCCTCCCCACCTGAGCCTAATAGCACACACATTCCCTTGTCTGATTCTACCCAATCTAAAAATTTTCAAGATGTTTTTAAGGCCATTGACCTAAAACCCCTTCCTCATCACCTAAAATATGCCTATTTGGGTGGAACACTATCCCTACCTGTTATTATTTCTTCTTCATTAACCTCTATCCAAGAAGAGAAACTGTTATGAGTACTTAAAGACCATAAGTCTGCTATTGGGTGGACAATTGAAGATATCTGGGGTATAAATCCAACTATTTACATGCACAAGATCTTAATGGAAGACTCTCATAAGCCTACAATGGAGCACCAGTGAAGACTCAACCCTATAATGAAGGAAGTGGTAAAGAAAGAAGTGATGAAGTGGCCAAAGGCAAACATTATCTATGTTATTTTTTATTCACAATGAATTAGCCCTATCCATGTAGTGCCAAAAAAGAGAGGAATCACTGTGGTTACTATTGAAAAGGGGGAGACAATTGCTTCAAGAACTACTATAGGGTGTCGTGTGTGCATTGATTATAGAAAACTAAACAAAGCCACCCAGAAAGATCACTTCCCTTTGCCATTATTGTGACACCCCCGAACCCCCGAACCGGAACCCAAGTCCTCATGCATGCGTCATGTGGGGCCAGCACATCTACTAGCGCTCCCTTCAGCTCTCTGCTGTGTACGCAGGACTTTTCATCTCTCTGTGGGTCTGATCCGCCGGGAACCCGGGGTTGTCAACCTCTTTCTACAAGCTAAACCCAAGTCTCAATTTTCAGCAAATGAGAAAACTATATAAATCCTGATAAACATGCTACTATGTTTATCGATGAGTATCATAATTCAGAAATTAGTTTCAAATATTTCACCGGATTTTTCACAGTAAATATCTACAATGGAAAGCAAATCTCTGCAGCGGAAACCATCAAAACATCAACCCATCTATCAAGGCTCAAGTAAAACTATCATATACATGATAATAGTCACTGAAAGTAACATCGCAAAAATCATCTCA
>JAJIYU010021251.1:0-10126 GCA_030144865.1 Tinospora cordifolia | reverse complement strand
TTATGTCGTGTCTAAATATAGAATAAAATATATGTTTGTAGAGAAATGAGAATAAATAATAATAATAATAATAATAATAATAATAATAATAATAATAATAATAATAATAATCAAATGTTAGTGTATAAAAGATAAAAATTAAAAATCTAAGGTTTGGTTGAAAAAAAAAGAAATATTGGTTGAAAAAAATAATAATAATAAAATGATAAGACTATGCATTATAACTATATATACATATAAGGAAATAAAATATAATAATAATAATAATATTAAATAAATGAGAAATAAAATTTTATGTTGAATTATTGTGTATATGATAAAATTTTTAATTGAAAATAAAATTTAAGTGGTGGTGTAAAAAAAGGAAAAAGAAAGAGGCAAGAATAAAATAAAAGAAATAAAAATAATTTAAAAAAGAATTATCTAGATTTCAGATTTAGTTGACCAAAAAAAAAAAAATCGAAAATTGAAAATTCTGAAAATTGAAGGAGTTTGCTTTGGGCGGTGAAAGAATGATCCAGAAGCTCCTTGTAGGTTGGAAAATTTAGTCTTTGAGGTAGTTGGAATAGCAAGAAGAACGATCACAAGAAAAAAAAAAGAAAGAAAGAAATTAGGGGTTTTGTGATTTGAGTATCTCGATCAAGAGGGAAGGAAGAAGGAGCTGGAAAAGAAGAAAGAACCAGAAGTTTTGAGATGAAGAATGAAATTTCTGGGTTTGTGATTTCGGTGATTTGCAGATGACAATCAAAATAGGGGAGAAAGAAATTAGGGCTTGGTTGGATTTCGATTTGGGGGGTTTGTTTATTGCTGGTCGTGGATCGAAATAGAGTAAGAAACCATATTTTGAGATGAAATTTTCTGGTTTTTGGAGCTGAAATGAAGGAGTGGACAAAGCAAACATGGAGAAGAGATGAAATGCAAAGAGAGATTTTTATGTTCTGTTTTTCGAACGACGAACAATAGTTGCTGGCCATGAATCGAAATGGGAGCTTGTTGATTTGAGTTGCTGGAATGAACAAGAAAGACGAGAAATGGTGGGTGCTCTGGTTTTGGGCAAACAATAGAATGAGAAGAACGCATCTGCGTCCTACTGGTTGGATGAAGAAGAAGATGACAGAAAGAAGAAAACTAGAAGAGAGGAGGTTGCTGCCGGATGGAAAAGAGAAGAGGAAGATGAAGCACAAAACCAGCGTGTTGCTAGTTTTGGTTGTTGTATGCGATGGGGCATGAAAGACGAACAGAAGATGAAATTGTGATGTTGTTGGACGACAAGTTGGTTGTTGATTTGAGCTACTGAACCGTGAAGAAGAAAATTGAAATTCACTTTGTTGTTGCAGCTGAAATCCTTGGCCGTGAAGAATGGAAAACCTAGCTGGGTTTGGTTGTTGCTATTCCGTGAGAAGAAGAAGGTCGCATGATTTAGATGGGCTGTGTGCGTTGATGTCACTAGTTGGACGGAAAGAAGAATGACTGTAGTAGTGCGAGCTATGCGAACAAGACGAAGTACAGCAGTGGGTTTTCTGATTTGAGTTTCTTGGTCGCTGTGTTCTGTGAAAATGCAGAATAAAACTAGCTGTGGAGCTAGCGCGTGAAGAAGAAACTCAGCTGCTGTGTTGGACTGAAATGAAGAATAGAAGGGAAGAAGACAATGAATAGTGTATAGTGTCAAATCTTGATCTGATTTTGGTGTAGCAATTGGTGGGTTCTGAAGAAAAGAAAAGGTTTGGCGTTGGCATCGTTTGCGCGAAAAAGAGGGCGTGAGGTATAATTTGAATTTTAAAATTTAGATAATATGAAATTTATTTTTAAATGATTTTAGATGCGAAAGCAAAATAAAATTAAAAATTTAAAAATTAGATGTAAATAGAAAATATTGAAATCTTCTCATTCAAATAAAAATTAATTAAAACAATTATAAGGTTAGTTTAAAAAATTTATTTAACAATTTAAATTAAATAAATTTAATATTAGATTATTTATTAATTATTGAACATAAGGATTAATTAATTTAATAAAAATTAAATTAATTAATCTTATTAATTAGGATTGAAAAAATAGTTTTTCAACACATTAATAGTTTTATTTAATATTAGAAGGTTAAAATTTAATAATTCAAATTAGTTGAAAACATGAAAAATAAACCTTTAGAAGTTTAAAATTTTTATAGAAAAAGATTGAAATATTAGGCCTCGAAACTAAACTTATAGTATTCAGAAGTCTTATTTTGTTCGTAATTAATTTAATTACGAAATAAATAAAATTAATTAAATTGTAGGAATTCGGTGATGAAATAATCTTATTTTGAAACTTAGAATTTAAATTTAATACCTAAAGATAAATAAATTATTTTAAAAGAGTAGTTAGGAATTTTTTATGTGATAAAATAGAAATTTGGGACTTAGTTCAAATATTATATATAAAATCTTATTTTAAGTGAAATAAGATTTAGTGAACATAAGTTATTTATTTTTAGAATCCAAATTTAAGTTATTGTGTTTTTAAATAAATTGTTCAAATCTAAATAAATAATAAATGAATAAATCATAAAAGCTTGAAATATTAATTATTAAAGTTTTAAATTTCAAATTAAGAAATTTGGAAGATCTAGAAATTGTTTATCTTGAAATATATAAAATTCTAGAATTTTGGAATAACCCTGAATAGTTAAAATTAATAATTAGATTTCATAATTTATTAGAAAATAATTTAAGCTTAAGAGTATTGTGAATAAAATTAAATATGAATTAGGAACTTAGAAAATCTCATTAATTGTTGAATTACAGATTTTACGAATAGCTCGAAGAAAAACAAGGTCGTCCTGAAGATCGGTAAAACCAGGTGGGCGTGAGTCCTTTGCTCATATGTATTATATAGATTTAAAATTAAAAGCATTTGTTTGAATAATTCTAGGTTATTAGAATTTTATTAGGAAATTGATTAAATTTGTGTGATTTATGTGAATGATGTGTTATGTATGATGAATTATTCAAACTTGTGCATAATCAGTTCATGACATGATTGAATATAACATCTTACATTAGATTTACTCAAATTTTGACATGCTTGAATAAAGAAATATACATTTAGGTCTCATTGTTTACTCATGCATCTTATCACGTTGAATTACCGGCATAGTGGAATTATTTTCCTAGTGAATTGTATGATGTTTGATGTGATTGAGATTGTTTGTAAAACAAAAATAAGACGATGGTTTATTAAGAATTCACGTACCGGTGCGATTATCGAGCCGCAAGACGGATCGTAGATATTCCCACCTAGAGCTACCTGTAATAGTTCAAAGTCTTTGGGAGACGGTACGAGTCATGATAAGTACTCTATCTTAGATTGTGATACTGAGATATGATTGAATTTAGATGGTACCAGTACCTGAGGCCTCTATGATTATGATTAGATTGGAGCACAGGGAATATCGAGAGTCATCTCAACCCTCTTTCGGTCTTAGACTTCGACCAAAACTAAATGAATATTTGAAACGCCTAATGTTTGAAAGTGCTTGTAATGTTTTGGATTGGGTTTATATAATGCATGTGATGTGTAGGAATGATCCATTGGGCTTTCGAGCTTACTCCCACTTTATTTTTTAGGTACGTCTGGACGTAGAGTATGATAATTTATGTCAGAAGACTCTCAGTTTAATTGGATACCTTATTGGGGAGATCGTCCGGGATAGGAGACTTGGAAGTCATGTTTTATGTATTTTTACTGAGTTGTTTTATTGTATTTATATTGGTTTTAATTTTAGTTTATTTTATCTTTAAATGATTTTTCTTGTTTAACAATTTTGGGTTTAATAATAGCTTTTAAAGTGTTTCCGCTGCATTATCTATGATTTATATTAAGAAATTTGGTGAGTATTTTGAGAAATTCTCTTGATATTTTTGTTTTGATAAATATTTACCCAGATATTGACTTGAGAACCAATTGTTATGAGTTTAACTTTGAAGAAAAAGATTTTGACAGAATGAAATTTTTAAGTAGCATCTTGATTTTCAACAGGCGACGATCCACACGTGAGACAACATGTGAACGGAGGTCCAATTGAAAATTGGGGTGTTACATGTATGTCCTGTTATCCCACACCTAAAGCAAGTAAGTGGAAGTCCACTTGAACCCAAAGTACAAGATTCAACTTGAGACCTTGTACGTCTTGTTGCCATATTATATCTGCTTCCAGTTTGTTGTTGTGGCCTCCTTGATTGCTCTACAATTGTACCCACCACGTGTGATGCCTGTGGTGATGTTGACCCTATCACAATCGAAGTTGTAGATGTTTCTATTCTACTGTCCTGACCACTATATATAGGCTTCTTATTTGGTATTAGCTTTCTCTTCTTATAGTATGACCTTCCCAACAGAACGATTCATCTGTCCGACTGATGCATTTGTTGTTGTTGACAAGGTTATAATATTTAAAAGATTATTAATAGAAAAATCACTCAAATTAACTTTGAGGATTAAAATACAATAAAAACTAACTAAAATAATTATTACAAAATTATTTAGTAAAAATAAGATTTTTAGAATAAAAATGATCTAATTGACAAAATAGAGTGAAAATAGTTAAAAAAATTATATTTATTAGATTATTAATAGGTTCCAAAAAAAATCAAATTCAGAAAATTTAATTAAAAACAAGCGAATAATAATTTTTACAAAATTAATTGAAAAAATTAAAATTTTTAGATTAAAAAATGACCTAATTAGTAAAATATAGTGAAATAGTGAAAGAAATACATTTATCAAATTATTAATTGGAAAAAATCCCAGAAAATTAGATTTCTGGAAATTATTTTAAAAAAATTAATGAATTTCAGAAATTTAGAAAATATGTATATAAGTATATATTGATATAATTGTACATTTTGAATCATCAAGCGATAAAAGGAAATATATATATATATATATAAAAGATAAAAGTATCAGAAATTAAGCTTGCTAGAAAAGTAAGTTTAAATTCTGAAAAAATAAAATACTTTCTACTAATAAAAATATCAAGATACATAGAATAAAAATTTTACATATTAAATAAAAATAAACTTAATAATCATGCAAAATGTGTATGATATTGATCATTAAATTAAATCTCAAATTTTAGCTTAGTAATAGAATAAGCAAAATAATTCATTCTGATGTGGTTCATGAATGAGAAATAATATTTTGGCCAAGTCAACAAATAAATGGGGACAATAGTGTACAACACATTGAGTATAAGAATGGTGAATGCATTAAAAATAACGACAATGTGGTATAAAAATGAAGAGTGAAAAATAAATAATAAACATAAAAAACATGTTTCATGATAAAAGATAAACTTAGTAAAAAAAATATTTGTTGATCTGAATCAGGTCAAGATTTTCAATAGATCTAGAGTGGTGTGGATCATGAAGTGGTAAACATCTAAATAGGCAGAGATAATTATCGAGTTTTAAATTATTATTTTAATTTAAATAAATTATACATGTGTGTATTTAATTATATGATTGAATGAATTTATGATCTATAGCATAAAATGTCCTTGTATTTATTATCCATATGGGATGAATGATTGAATATGATGTTATTATTTTGGAATATTCATGAAAATAATTTGAAAGTTTATGCTTTCCATTTATTTTATGTTGTGAAGTTCACTAAGAAAAGATTAATAAAGATTTTATTTACGTGTCGAGACAATGACTGGTCATTAGGTGTCATCATGTCATAATGGGTGTTCTTAACCCAGACTTAGCTTTTTGGCTATTTATTTGATTTTTTTTTTTTTGAGATTGATATTAATATCATGATGTTGGTAGTGGCGAGATGGGGCTAAGAGTCATTGAGGACTTTACTCCCTAGTTAGGGTCTTGAATAGATAACTAGCCTTAAGATGTTACCTCTAGACGATGTCCTAAACCATAGAAAGACACTGAGGTCAATCCAAGGACAACTCAAAACAATCTGATGTTTAACATGCTTGATGCTTGAAAGTGTGTGACATGTGTGTTTGTTTAATTAATATAATGGTTTAAATATTTGGTTCAATTCATTTGGCTCTTTGAGCTCACCCCACTTTTAACATTACAAATTAACAGTAGCAGTGAGTGTCAAGAGACATCTTCACAACCGATGTTAGTTTTAATAGTGGTCTTTGTTTTGGTGGGCATAGTGGTCGTATTGATTTGTAGTTAGTTTTTATTTTGTAAGTTGAATAACAAGAGACTATTGGACCCAAACAGTACTATTTGCTTATTGAAGTGTAAGTGGACTTTTTCATGGACGATTAGACTTGATAGTTGACCTTCTATTTTATTAATATACATTGTTGTTGTTGTTATTATTATTATTATTATTATCCTTCAAGTTAATTATTTTATTCTATTATTATTATTATTTTTTTTGACTATTACATCTATGTTATCACCTTTAATTGACATGAGATTATTTGTTGACCTTGTCTTTCTGCAAGATTGTGACACAAGTACTAGAAAGAGTAATAGTAATACCCTACTTCCCAAGTGACCCAATGAGTCATCGATGTGTAATGAACAAATGGTTGATGAACCACTGTAATTAATGTTGTATTAATCAATTATATCACATTTAATGATGAACGGGGGTAATATTGACATTATATCCTCAGATATGGTCATCGGGAGGTAGAGTGTTACAATTCAAGAAGCCAATGACCATTATCTCGGCCTCAACATTGTTGTAACACTCCAAAATTTTACGAACACATACACGTTGCTAGTGAATATAAAATAAAATATTATTTTGTAGAAAAATAAAAATTTAAAATAAAATAATAAAAAATTAAAATAAATTAAATATAGCCTTTACAACGACGAGAAAAAAATAATATATTAGATTTTGGAATTAATAATATTTTAAAAAAATACAAGATTCGTGAAAAATAAATAAATAGTAATAAATAAAAATAAATAAATAAAATAGTAGTTGATTGAAATATATTGATTGAAAAAAAAATCTAAGAGTCATTTGAAGAAAAAAATTTAATTAAGATTGACTAAAAAATATATAATAAAATAAAATAAAAATAAATACATGATACTCGTGTGAGCGCGATAGTGTGAGTGGTGTGTGCGCGTACATTACTTTGCGAAAAGAAAATAAATAAATAGATAAATAAATCTTGAATAAAAAAGAGATCAAAATAAAAAATCAAAAAATAAAAATGATGATGATCTAAATTTTGACCGAAAAAAAGAAGGGGGCGAACTTGCTAGAAATTGGAAGAATCATGAACAAAGGAAGAAGAAGAAATCCAGAAATCTCATTGAGTTGGGTTTTTGGTGGTTTGAGGCATGAATCAAAAACAACAAGAAGAAGAATAATGAACAAGATTGATTTGGGGATTTGGGCGATCAGTGTAACTAAAGAAGAGCATCAGTGCTTTGTTTTGGGCAAATTGCAAGAACATGAATTGGGGGTTTTTGTGTTTGATGATGTGTGTGTTGTTGCTGCTGGATGAAGAGGAGAAAACCAAAAAATTTCAGCTTTGGGTTGTTGTTGGTCATTGGAAACAAAGAAGAAGAGCAGCTGGTTGTGTTTGTTGGTCGCACAAAGGAGAGCAACAACAAGGTTTGCGATTTGTGCGTTGGAGAAGAGGAAAGAAACAAGATGAAGAAAGGGGCTGCGATTTGAATAGATTGAAACAAAGAAGAAGAGAAATTATTGGTGCAGTTCATGAGTGAAGAAGACATAGCTACATATGCTCGAAGAAGAAGAAGATGATTCGATCGGTGGTTGTTGTGTTTGGACAAAGAAGAAGAAGGAAACCAATTGGTGTGATGTGGAGCGATTTTGGGTGAGTAACGAAGAAAACTTCGTTGTGTGTGTGAAGAAGAAAGGGAATGAAGAAGACAAAGAGGACTACGATCCGGTGCGTGAGTAGAAGAACGAGATAACTGCTCGTTTTGATTTTGTGTTGCTGCGTGGGAAAGAAGACCAGCAAGGAAGATGCACAATTGGTGTGATATGGGGGCATGAAGAACCAGAGGTGATTCTGAAGGGGAGGTCAGAGTTCCAAATAGCTCCAGAGCTACTTCTAACTATCTAAGGTTAGATTCTAAAGCTTCTAACTCTTCCAAATCGAATTTTGTAGTTAACAAAGCTTCGTCTATAGATCTGATTGTCAAAAATAAGGATATGGAGGGTTATGGAGTTCGAACTCTTTTGAAACTCTGTAAGTCTTCGATTAAGCTTCTAAATTGAGGATTTTATTGTCCTAAATCAATTTGTACTAGGATTAAACAGAGATGCATGATTTGGAACAGATCTAAGGCAATTGGACCTTGCCTGGAACGAGATTTAAGGGATCTGGAAGCATAGTTCCATTTGGAATGAGGTAATCTCAATGTTGCTCTCTATTCGAGTGATTAAATAGTTTTAAACTGAATTTTTGAATGATTGGATGTTTTTGGATCAAATTAGGTAGTTGAACAGTATTTGGAGGGTTCAGATTAAGGGTTTTGGTGTTGGAAGGTAATGAATTCTATTTTCTAGATTAATTGAGGTTAGATAACTCTAAATTTAATATTTGTCTTGTGGGGAATACAAAAGAGGAAAATAAGATATTTATAAAATTTTAGAAGTTAAAAAAGAAATTTTGAACCCTAGTAGCAAAATTTTAGTTGAATTTAATTATTGTGGAGATGATTGATTTTATTATGGGATTGAAATTTATTTTGTGGGATGTGAATGATTTTATTATTAAAGTTTAGAAAATTCGAAGTTCTAAATATTAGAATTTTAATTTTATTTAGAAGCTAGATGTAAATAATAAATATTAGAATTCTTTTTATTCAAATAAAAATGTGACGACCCACGTTTTGGTGTGCAAAATTTTCGAATACGATATATGCATTTTCTAGAATTTTTAATGGAAATACAACGATTTACATCAATTTTTTTTAAATTTATATTATTTATTGGATAAGTGAGAAAAATGGGAAAATATGTGAAATTAGGAGAAAAATGAAATTTCTTGAGAGAAATAATTTTTGGGATTAATTGTGGAATTTTTAGAATTTTTATGAAATTTTTGGTGCAAATAATAGAATTTTTGGGAAGAAAATGTAATTTTTGAGAAATTATTTAATTTTTGAGAAAATAATTACACAAATGATGAAAATTAGTGCATAATTGAAATTTTAATAAGAAATGATGATTAGATCATTTTTAATGATTTTAGAAAAAAAATGATGAATTTTGGTATAAAATACATATGTATACGTATATATGTATGAAAATACGAAATAAAAGAAAAAAATAAAAAATAAAAAAAATAAAAAGAATAATAATAATCTCGGCCGCACGGGCCGTTTGGCCCGTGCAGGCTAAGTAAGTGGTCGGGCCGATGGCCCGACCCACACCGACGAGCGCGGGCTCAGCCCGAGCGCGAATTTGAAATGAGCCGTGGGCCGGCCCGTTCACCTGGCCGGCCCACACGCCCAGCAACATGCAAGCCCCCCCCGCCCTTTTTTTAATTTTCGATTTTTTTTGCTATTTTGAGTGATTTTGATGCATTTTCTTCATCCAAAAACCATGGGAATCCATGGTTTGATGACCCATGGTTTTGAGCAACCAATAACAAGAGCCAACTAAGCATCCAACATGAAGGTTTGGAAGCCACGTGGGTGGCCACGTGCCCTATTTTCATGCCATGCAAGAGGCTCCCCATGCAACAAAAACTCAGAATTTTGGCTAAGTCCAAAATTTCAGTTTTTGCTCTCAACTTCCAAACCCTAGATCTTTCTCGTTTCTTATCCAAATTAAGTGTTCTATAGCTTGTTTCGAAGCTAATGACACCCTCTACGAAGTCCCACAAGTGGTTTGCCAAATATTGAAGCCATTTGAAGCGAAAATCATAGAGAAAAGTGCTGTTCACGGAGTTCAACCCAGAAAAACTAGAAAAGTTGTCTTGAAGCCATCTTTGGAGCTCTAGTTTCTGGACCATTTCAAGTCCGTTTGGGAGGTAAAACCCATCTTTTTTTTCCTTATCTTGAGTACTTTCATGTACAAGTGGTGAAAATCAAAGAATAAAACTCCCAACCTATTTTATAAGGCCATGAAACTCCCTATCTAGCTAACTGTTTTGACAGTT
>JAJIYU010021250.1:0-10119 GCA_030144865.1 Tinospora cordifolia | reverse complement strand
TTGTAAAGTAGCACGGACCCAACCCACATATTGGTTAAGTCCACTGTCAAAAAGAACGGTGGTTAGGTCCAACACTCAAATCAAAGAAACATGGGGGTTGGGGTGTTACACGCGTGGATCGTCGCCTATTGAGAATCAGAATGCTACTAAAATTTCCTTCTATCAAAATCTTTTTCTTCAAAATCAAGTTCATGAGAGAAAAGTTGAAATCACATTTTATAAATTACAAATCACAACTTAAAAGTTTCAAATTACGCAGCTAAATCATTCAAAACTTATATTAAAATAGAAATTATTAAACATATGGTATCGTTCAAAGATATAATCAACTGAAGTTCAAAATCGAAGTAAATACCTGTGAAACAGAAAAATTAAAATCAAACATACACATAGTTCTATGACAACTAAATAAATAAAATATAACCTCTAAAGTCACCTATACCAGACGACCTCCCACATGAGGTGTTCAATCAGAAGTGCGAGCTTTTTGACGTAGACTGCTGTGTACTATCTCCAATTGTTCTAAAAAAATAAAATGGGAGTGAGCTCGAAAGCCCAGTGGATCCTTCCTACACATCACACGCATTATACAAATCAAAATCTAAAACATTACAAACACTTCCAAACATTAGGTGTTTCAAACATTCATTTGGTTTTGGTCGAACTCTAAGACCGGAAGAGGGTTGAGACGCCTCTCGGTATTCCTCGTGACCCAATCTAATCGTAATCATAAAAAGTATCAAGTACCATCTAAAATTAGTCATATCTCAGTATCACAGTCTAAGAGAGAGTACTCACTGTAGCTCGTACTGACTCCCAAAGACTTCGAGCTGTTGTAGGCAGCTTTAGGTTAGGAATACCTACGATCCGCCTTGTAGCTCGTCGATCTCAAGTGGTGGCATATAGGAGATACCACCTTGATCTGCTTTAGGCTCGTCAATCACACTGGTACATGAATTCTTAATAATCTTTTGTCTTATTTTAGTTTTACATTCAAATTCAATCACACCAAGCATTTCATAGTCCAATAGTCAATAAATCAAACTATGCATGCAAGTTAAAATAATAAAGCGCATGAGTAAATAATGAAATTTTAAATGCATATTCTCCTATTTATATATGCCATAAATAAATAAATCTAATTGCGAGGTTTTCTATTCAAGCATGTCATGAAATGATTATGTGTAAATTGAAATAAATCACACACTATCATTCGAGCACATCAACCAATCTCAATCAATTTCATAATAAAATTCTAATAACATAGAACTATTTAAACAAATGCTTTGAATTTTAAATCTATATAATACGTAAGAGCAAGGAAATCACACTCACCTGATTTCACAAATCTTTAAGGCTCCCTTGCTTTCCTTCTAGCTATTCGATATGCTAAGATTATAAAATTTGAAATTCAACAATTCCTAAAAATTCTCTAAGTTTCTAGCTCACATTTATTCTTATTCAAAATATTCTTAAACTTAAATAATTTTTGAAATAATTATAAAGTCCAGATATCGGTTTCATTTAGTTTAGAATTATTCTTAAATTTTAGAATTTTATATATTCTAATTAAAATAATTTTCAAGTCCTCTAAATTTTCTCAATTTGAAATTAAAACTTTAATAATTTATTTTCTAGCTTCTACATTTATTCATTTCTAAATAAGTTTACTTAGATCCAAGTAATTAATTTAAAAACACTAAAACTTAATCTTGAGTTCTAAAATAAATAACTTATGTTCAATAAATCTTATTTCATTTAAAATAAGATTTTTATATCTAATATTTAAACTAAGTTCCCAATTTCTATTTATTTTATTTTATTTTTTTCTCACAAGAATTCCTAACTAATTATTAAAATAAATTATTTATCCTTAGTTATTAAATCTAAATTATGGATTTCTCAAATTCTAAGTTTTAAAATAGGATTATTATACCTTTAAATTTTCTTAAATAATTTAATAAATTTTCATTTGAATAAAAAAATTCTAATATTTATTATTTTTATTTAGCTTTTAAATAAAATTTAATTTTCTAATATTCAAAACTCCAAACTTTAAATAATTTTATTCATGTTGTAAATAAATTAATTACGAACAAAATAAGACTTCTAAATATCATATGTTTAGTTTCGGGGCCTAAAATTTTATTCTTTTCTTATAAAATATTTTAAAATTTTCAGAAGTTTATTTCTCATGTTTTTAATTGACTAAATAGTTTAATTTTGTGCTTCTTAAAATTTTCTTGATGTCTATCTATTATATAAAAGGTGTCCCTAATTAATTTGAGATTTTATCGGCAAAATTCTCAAATCTAAGTTTTCTAAAAAAGTTAAATCTTCTTTTCAAATTGATTAAGCATATGAATTTAGTTATATTATTATTATTATTATTATTATTATTATTTAAACTAATTTTAGTTCAAGGTTATAAAAATTAAATAAATAATTAATTAATTAAAATAATTGTCTCACCTGTGAAATTTGGTTCCCTACACAGAATTCACGTTCACTTTTGACAATTTAAGTTAACATTCGCTTTACTGTTCAACATGCTTAACTTGTTCAACGATCATCACACATAATTTATTTCTAGCGATCATCCATTGTTTTCAAGCTTCAAACCAAAATTTTTGAACCCAAAAAATTTTGTACCATTCCTCTGTTTTTGACAATCAAAACCAGAAAATAAACCATTTGAAGCCGTTGCTTCCTTCCACCTTCTTCGTCTTCACCAATTCAGAGTATTCAAACACATTAGCAGAATTTTTCCACAATGCAAACAGATTTTAATACCAGAAATTTCTCATTATCTACTCCGCTTTGATGACCAAAAACCCAGAAAGTGAAAAAGATTTGCAGCCTTTCACTTCATTATATGCTTGCTGAACGTGAATCCAAACCCAACCCAGATTTTTTTTTTCCTGCACCTTATGCATTTGTTCATCACGTTCACAACTCCAAATCACATACACACACACACACACACCATGGCTTGCACAAACAAAATTAGAAAATTCAATCGTCAAATCAAGTTCTTCATTTTCTTCTTGTCAAGCCAAATCGCCCAAAATGCCAAATCCAAACTCACAAATAATCAAATTTGTTCAAATCTGAAATTGCACACCAGCTAAACGAAAAACCCAGACTTCCTCTTCTTGAATCACGGTCAGCTACCAGCAATGAAAACAAAATCAAACCCAGGAAATTTTCTCCATTTTGTTCATCATATTCATCGCGACACGAAGTAGAAAAATCCATCCCAAAATCCAAAATCACGAAAGCGGAAAACACCCCAAAATTTCTATTTCTAGTTTGCATCATCAGATTCTGTTTTAATGCCCCACAAATCAGAAATTTTTCCCACAAAAATCTGGTTTTCGATCTCTTCTTCTTCGATCATGGTTAACACATCACACCTTACACCAACCAAAAACCCCCAAATCGCACCATACACCAACCAAAAACCCCCAAATCTGAAAACGCCCAAATCAAATCTCAAAACATGTTTTTCATTTCCTTGTTCTTCATTTCAGCTCAAACCGAAAATCCTCAAACCAGAAAAATCACGGCCAGCTCGTTCTTCATCTCGGCTGTTTGTGGTTCAATCGTCATGGCCAAACCAGCCCAAAATCAAAAATGTTTTCATGGGTTCAATCATTCTTGTTATTTGCCCAAAAATGCAACTCAAATCATGCCTAGAATGCCAAATCACTCGACAACCACCGCCCCTGTTTCTTCTTTGCTTCCAATTTCTAGATTTCTCTTCATTTTGCTGTTCATGAAACTTCTCAAAAAGTCCCGATTTTTCCCCATTTGTTTTCTTCAATCGGTTGAACACCGATTTTCCAAAATTTTCAATTTTTTTGTCAAATTTTGATTTCCAAAAATCTAAAACCCTTTTTTTTTTCTTGTTATACTTTTACTTATTATTATCATTATTACTATTATTATTATTTTATTTTCAATCAATATTTCTTTTATCTTTATTTTTCTTTTTGTTATTTTATTTTAAATTTTTACTTTTTTACAAAAAAATATTTTATTTATTTATTTATTTATTCACAATGTGGCACGCTCACAAAGTTTTAGGGTATTACATATCTCTCTCTCTCTCTCTATATATATATATATACACACACACATACGTATAACTATTCTTTGTCAAGTTTTAGGGTGTTACATATCGCAATGTGGCACGCTCAGGTAATTAAAAGATATTCTTTTTATGCACGTATTATTCACATGGTATACCTAGATTATACTATTAATTATTCACGCATTATCATTATCGCTATATGTTTATACGCACATTATTCGATCATTATCGCTAGATTTTTATACAGACATTATTCGATATTTATCCCTACATTATATAATATTTCATGGGTTATTTATATCATTATTCACGCATTATTCGATCGTTATCGCTAGATTTTTATACACGCATTATTTGATATTTATCCCTATATTATACTACATATTACTTGTTATATATATATCATCATTCACGAATTAATTATTCGATTGTTATCGCTTGATTTTTATATGCGCATTATTTAATATTTATTCCTACAATATGCCACATTTCACGTGTTATATATACCATATATATTATTCACGTAATATGTGATCGATATCCCTATATTTTTATACGTACATTCTAGCGTTATACCTATATTATACCACTATTAACGGGTTATACCATTATTCACGCATTATTTTATCGCTATCCCTACATCTTTATACGCACATTATTCAATCATTATGCCTATATTATACCACCATTCACGGGTTATACCATTATTTATCCATTAGTGGTATCATATAGGTGTAACATATGAATAACGCATGTATATAATGTAATACGTTTACAAATATCAAATAAAACGTTTTTATAGACGGTTATAGACTACATTCACGAATGAATGTTGTAATAACTTACGTTCTTTCAGTAACAATCGACTAAGAATGTTGTAGAAGGTGTCATTCGACAACAATCAACTAAGATTGTTGTAATAACATAGAACAACGTTCGTCTGCTCGTTGTAATGACCTTTTCAACAACGTTCCTATAATAAACGTTGTGGACCGCCAGGCTTGTGGGTTGGCCCATACGGGCCTTACGACTCGTTTGTGATGTCTATGACGCATGGGCCTGGGCCTAGCCCATGCGCTTGGGCTGTACAGTTTTTTTTCCTGTAAATTTATTCTTTTGTCCCTAATTTTCTTCAAAATTTTCAAATATACCTCAATTTCCAATATTTGTACATTTTTTTTTCCAAAAATCACATAATTTATCCAAAAATTAATATTTTTCTCTCAAAAATCAAATAAATTTCTAAAATTTCTTATTCCATTCTAAAAATTAAATAATTACCCCAAAATCATATTTTCTCCCTAAAACCAGATATATATATATATAGTTGTTTAAATAAAATTTTCTCAATAAATCCTTTCAAATAGATAAGTAAAATTAAAGAAAATTGAGAAAATTCATGTATTTTTATTCAAAATTCAAGAAAATGCATGGGACTGCATATATTGAATCCATCAACTTCAAGTCCAAAAATATGGGTCATTATAGTCTCCTCTATTTAGAAAAATTTCTTGATGGAAATTTACTAGTACAATAAGAGATGAAGTGGCAATTCTTATAACCTCAGGGAAGTGACTCGCTATGTAGTCTTCTCTCTCCCATTTCTCCTCCTCGTCACCATCGAACTGCCAACGTACATGTGTCATCAGTATCTCCTTATTGTGCAGTTTCGTCATGGCTTAATCAATAATAGCTACTGGAGCCTCATAATCCTCTTGTAACTCAATATGTTTCTAGTTAATCACGCCTGAGGATGTTAGTTGAATTGTATGCTAACATTATTATATATATTTTATATACATTTTGTATGGGTATATGTAACACCCCCGGAACTCTATGATCGTGTAATTGAAAATCGATATTAGTTGATTTAGCTAGAAGAAAAAATAATAATAATAATAGAAATAATATAACATATATATGATGAAAGGTAGTATTAAAAAATTTTATTGATTGGTAAAAATAGTAATGAAAAATAATAACATGATAACACATATACACTTGTAATAAGGGTAATATAAATCAAAACAATCAAAAGGTTAAAACGTGTATAATCATATAAAACTTATAATAAGGAATATATACATTAAGATGATTAGTATATATATGTACACATATCAAATAGATAAATATATATATATCAATAAAGATTAAAATAGATATATATATATATATCGATTGACATGAAACAAAAAGAAAAAAAATTGTTGGAGAGCTCTCGGCCAAAGTAGAAAATTCTGGTTTGGCGGTAAGGGAAGTAGACTCTCGAAATTGAACGAAGAGAGGAGCTAGGTGGATTCGTGAATAAGTTACTAGTGCTCCGTGTCACGTGGATGAAAGAAGACGACGACATGAAGAAATTAGGCAGGGAAGGAGAACAGAAAATAGGGGCTACGTGATATGTTGCTATTGTTGTTACTGCTGCTGTTCCTACTGCCGAACGAAGAAGAAGATGAAGGAAGAAGACCAGTTCCACTGGTTTTGCCGTGTACTGTTGTTGTTGCTGTTATTGCTGCTGTTATGGCTGCTGAACAAAGAAGAAGATGAAACGAAGAAGATGGCTACTGGTGTGTGTGTTTGGTACGTCGAACAGAGAAGGGAAGTGGAAGCAGAGCAAGGCTGCTCTGTTGTTGCTACTACATTTAGGTGAAGGGGAAAATGAAGTCCCTGCATGAGGTTGTTGTTGCTAACCGTGATGTGCTGCAAATCCATAAAAGAAGAAGAGATGATCTGGTTACAATGGTTGCTGGCCGTGATTCGAAGAAGAGGAAAGGAAGAACAGAGGACGATGGAGCTGCTGTTGCTGTTGTTGAAGACTTCATTTCTGGTTTTTGGTCAACTAAACGAAGGAGCTGGTCTGTGAAGAAGATAAAGAAAAGAAAAATAAAGAATGAATAAGCAAGAATAAACCTAAACCTTCTGTTGTTGAAGAAACGAAAATAGAGAAAGGAGGAGGGAAGACGCAGCTGCTGCTGCTGTGGACAAAGCAAAGAATGGACGTGAGAGGAAAATGAAAACAAATAGAAGCGTGTGCAGCAGGGTTCTGTGGCGATTTGGGCGTTGTTGGTTGCTGCCCTATTGCTGTCTGTGAGGCAGAGGAATGGGAGCTGAAAACAAAGGAGATGGGAAACATTTGGTGTTGCTGGTTTGCACGAACAGTTGCTACAGCTTGAACATGATGTGTGTGTGTTGCTGTGGCTGCCGGATGGAGAACGTGGAAAAGAAGTTCTGGTGTGCTAATTTTGGTGATGGATGCGTGATGAGAGGAATGTGAAGTTGAAATGAAGAAAACAAAACCAGCAAGCTATCATTACTGCTGCTGGTTCGTGACAATAAAGAAGATGAAGTGTGAAATTGGATCTGTGAAGATGATAACTGAACAAGAAGATTGAAACAGAGATTGGGTTGGCTCTACTAGTTTTGCTGTTACTGTTGAATGAAGGACGAGTTCCAACAGTAGATATGCGATGTGGGTTGGTCGTGGATGACGAAGACGACAAGCGATGCTCAGTTATAAATATGAATCGGAAAGGTATATTTTGGACCTCTAAATTTCTGATGGTTCGAAATGAATTATCTTCTTAAATTTTAGATGCATAGAATGAAAATTAGAAATTAAACTTTTAGTAGTGAAAACATGAATTTAAAATCTTGTTTAATCTTTTTATGCACGAACTATCATTTTATTTTATGAGAGTTTTGAATGGATTAAATTCAGAAAGGTACAAAAACTTTTTTTTAGTTATTTAATTATTCATTTAAATTTTGTGATCTTGAATTAACTAAGTTAAGTATTTAAATGTTTGAAGGATTTAAATTATGCATATATTAGAATCTTTTAATTACTTTTAAATGTTTGGAAATTTTAAAAAGGGGAAGTTTAATAATTTTAGAAATCCAAATTAAAAGATTTCACTAATAAAGTCCTAAATTAATTAGAGACAAAATTTTATATAGTAGATGAGAGACAAAAAGTAGAATTTTAAAAATTTAATTATATTAGCAAATTAAAAAAAATCTATAAAATGAAACTACACAAATATTATTTAGAAGTATTATTTTGTTCGTAATTAATTTAATTAAGATATGAATAGAATTAATTAAATTGTGAGAGTTTAGAGATTTGATGTCATCAAATCAATTAAGAAAGAATCTTAAGATGAAATAATTTTATTTTGGAACTCATAGGATTAAGAAATTCATAATTTAGATTTAATATCTAAAGATGAATATTTTACTATTAAAAAGAATAACTTAGGGATGTTTGAGTGATAAAATAATATTGTAGCGCTTTGTTCAAATACTAGATCTAAAAATCTTATTTTAAGTGAAATAAGATTTATTGAACATAAATTATTTATTTTTAAAATCCATTTTAAGTTTAATTTTTTTTAAATAAATTGTTCGGCACTAAATAAATTATTTACAAATGAATAAGTCTTTGAAGCTTAGAAACTAGTCATAAAAGTTTCGATTTCAGATTAAGAAATTCTAAGAACTTATAAATCGTTATGTTTTAACTATATGAAATTCTAGAATTTAGAATTAACTTGAAAATAGTCTAATTTGATATTTAAACTTTATAATTAATTTAGAAATTATTCAGGCTTAAGAATATCTTGAATAAAATTTAATATGAATTAGGAACTTAGAAATTTTATCGATTATTGAATTTCAGATTCTTACGAATAGCTTGAAGGAAAGCAAGGGAGCCTTGAAGATTGGCAGAATCAGGTGGGCGTGACTTCCTTGCTCATATGTATTATATAGATTTAAAATTTAAAACATTTGTTTGAATAGTTCTAAGTTATCAAAATTCTATTTGGAAATGGATTAAAATTGTTTGGTTTACTTGATTGATGTGTGGTATATGATGAATTATTTATACTCATGCATAATCATCTCATGCTATGATTGAATACAAAGATTTGCACTTAAAATTACTCAATTATAACATGTATGAATAGGAAGATATGCATTTAAATTCCATTGGTTATTCATGCACATTATCATGTTGGCTTACATGCATATTGAAATTATTTTCTAGTGAATTGTGTGATGTGGGATGTGACCGAGATTGTTTGTAAAACTAAAATAAGACGATGGTTTATTAAGAATTTACGTACCGGTGTGATTGTCGACCCGCAAGGTGGATCGTAGGTATTACCACCCGGAGCTGCCTGTGACAGCTCGAAGTCTTTGGGAGACGGTAAGATGTCGCAATAAGTACTCTCTCTTAGACTGTGATACTAAGATATGATTGATTTTAGATGGTACTAATACCTGAGGCATCTATGATTACAATTAGATTGGATCACAGGGAATACCGAGAGGCATCTCAACCCTCTTTCGGTCTTAGACTTTGACCAAAAACCAAATGAATGTTTGAAACACCTAATGTTTGAAAGTGTTTGTAATGTTTTAGATTGGGTCTGTATTATGCATGTGATATGTAGGGACGATCCACTAGGCTTTCAAGCTCACTCCCACTTTGTTTTTAAGGGACATCCGAATGTAGAGTACTGTAACTTACATCTGAAGACTCACAGTTAAATTGGATGCCTCATTGGGGAGGTTATTTGGGATATGTGTAACACCCCGCCTCCCGAGTCCCATCTTCCAAGTCATCTAACGGTTCAATTCTATTTGATCAAAATCTTGGGATGCCCAGGAGACGGGTCTGTGCTACATTTTCTTCTTCTTATACCCAAATGCATTAGGGTTCCTGTATACATTAGTCTATGTACAAAAATAACATCAAAATAAAGTAGATTCTTCATTTGATCATTTAACAATTTCAGGTACAATATTCTATTACTGCAGAAAATAAATTTAAAACTGAGAATACAAGAGTTCACTTGGGCCAATTTACCCTACATTAAAATACATAAAACTTTCTAAGGAACAATCTTCTCGCAAGCCTGATCAATTTCCTGTTGTGAAAAATAAGGGGGGTGAGCTACACAGCTCAGTGAATCAATCCATCTATTTAATCCATTATTCCAACCAGACAATACAAGCAG
>JAJIYU010021249.1:0-10129 GCA_030144865.1 Tinospora cordifolia | reverse complement strand
GGGGTGGGGGGGCGGGTGGGGGTGGTTGTCATGCATGATTGCTTGCAAGCAATTTTAAGTATTAATGGTGGTGATTGAAAAATATTATTCATATATTTTAAAGTCATCTCTTGGTGAATTTTTGCAGGCAACATGGTAAGGTGGGTTAACTTTACTACTCATGATACTATTAAAATAATTAATTATTTGATTATTTGAGTTTTATTTTTTTATATTATTTATCATTTATTATTTATTTATTATTAATATTATTATTTTATTCTTTAAGTCTCATTGTTGGCATCCTGAGTATTTTGACATGAAGCTTATTGTCTAATTTGATCGTTTTGCCTTTGAAATAATTTTTTGAAGTTTATCGTATCCGTGTCAAACTGGTTGAGTGGTCCAATTCTCGATAATGATTAACCTTAGTTGACCAAGGTAATTTGACACTTAATTATCGTCGTTTTAGGTGTTTTTTACTTGAAAATTTTGGGGTATTACACTTAAGGCCATATTTTAGTGATTTTCTTTTTGCGGTAATCTGATAACTTTGATGAGAGAACATGTATTTTGAATCCTCTTTGTTGGATTGAACTCAAGCTTGAGCAGCAAAGAAACTTAAGCATGAGGTGGCTATTTGCATGAGATTTAAGGAGAAAGATGGCAACATAATAAGCAAGTTGGCAAAATAAAATTTTCAAATATGAGCTCATTCTATAATTTTCCATCACCATCATCATCTTCCTCTTCATCCATTAACAACTCTTTGTAACTTTTCTTCCTACATTATTGCATTCAAAGAGCTTCAAACTACTTTGTAACACTCCAACCCTCGTATCTTTAAGCAGTGTACATTGCCACCGTTCCCTTGACAGCGGACTTAACAAAATGGCGGGTCGGGTCGGTGCTACATTACAAGCGACACACACTTGTTCTTTTCTTTTCAATATCTCGTGCCTTTTTATAAAATTCAAGAATACAAAACTTTCAATAAAATCATGGAAAATTAAAAGAGATAAAGAAATTCAAACTATTTTATTCATAATAGAAATTAAGAGTACTAAATTCTAAAAAACTAATTGTTATAGCAGAAGACTTCAAAATATTTTTCAGTAGAAAAGCATAAAAACTTTGGGCAACATGCCCTAAAAATTCTAAAAATACAATACTAGAAAACTTTCTAAGAAACTATCTATATTCAACAGCTCCATGGGTTCATGTTCCTGAAAAATAAGAAAGGAAGAGTGAGCACGTAGCCCAGTGGATCCTTTTCGAACAACCATCTTTCATATTCAAACTCATAACACAATCGTAATTCAAACACTTGCAATCATTAGGCGTTTCAAACAACAATTTGTTTAGGTCGAGTCTCAAACCAAAAGGGTCTTTAATCCCTTGATGTTCTTAACTAAGTAAATAGGGTTCACCCAGCATCAACCCGTTAGTGGCATATGTCAGCATCAACCCGTTACACATGGTGACCCACCAGTGGTACACAACCCTCAAGTACTTAGGTCTGAAAACCATATGACCTTACTCATATGAAAAGAACATCCATAGTGTCGCCATGACCACTATAATGGTACGTGGCTATTATCTCCATCATCTTTAATTAATTCTCATATCATGATTTCATAAAATATACTTCAGAATATGAAATCAAACTAAAATTTAGAATATACACAGTCGATTCATGAAACACTCATAAAATATGCATCATACTTTAATTTACAAGCCTAAGCATGATACTAACATGGCATGGATGATATAATTTCTCAAACATGAATCAAAACTAAAATAATGAAATAAACATTTAAAATTCTAGAACTGAAGTTGAAAATCTTTGAATTTAGTGAAAAACACACAACAATGAACATGCCATGAATTCAAATAACAACAGAAGGGTGTTCTTCCGAAATTTTGGCAGCAATTCCCCCCGCGTACTAGTGCCAATGCAGATCGCCCAATTTAATTTCCCAATTCGAGAGCTTCTCACACACACAAAAAGGGAGAGATGGGAAAAGGTTCCAAGAAGAAGGCTTTGAGAAAACAAAAGGAATATTCAACTCTTATTTTTTTGAATGAATGAAATCGAGAGCCTAGGGCGGTTTATATAGGTTTTTCAAGGGAGAAAATTAGAAAGTTTTGTGTCCTTCTTTGAATAAAACACCCTAATTCTCCCTAATTTCGTACTTGCTAATTTTTGGAGCAAAATGAGTATTTTTCAAAAAAATTTCGAATTTTAAAAATATTTTTCAGAATTTAGAAACTATTTTTTGGATTTTTGGATGTTTTTTTCGTATTTTTCGTTAATTTTAATGTAATTTTTGTATTTTAAATTTTGGTTTTATTCTGGTTCCTCGAATTTTCTTCGAGACACGCATTCGAATTTTGATCGGTGTCGTTGGATTAATCTCGGATAAATCAACAGAATTCGGATTCTCGATCACAGCCGTTAGATTTCCTCGAGCGCATCAACGATCGCCATCTAATCAAAATGGCTTTGATCTGAACTGTCCGATGATCCTCAAGCGCATTAACGTTCGTGATCTAATCATGCGACTTTGATCTTTGTCGTTGGATGCACCTCGAGCGCAGCACCAGATGATCATCTTACCGTGAGCACGAATCTTGGCCATTGGATGATCATCGATTGCAGTGTTCGGATTTGGTTCGCGATCAACGAACTCTCTTCTGGCCGCACGATCATCCTCAAGTTACGTACGTGAATCTCTGGCCGTTAGATCTTGATGATCGAGTGCACCCGGGCGTTCATTTTGGCTTTAATCCCATTCGTTGGATTTTGGCATATTGTTTTTGGACCGTAGGATGCATTTTAAGTTTTTTTTTATTTTTCAGCCAAATGTCTTACTTTCTTTTCGAATTTTTGCCAAATCTCGATCCCGATTGACTTTCTAATCCTGTTTTCATCAAAAATTGCACATATCTTTGTATTTTTGGCTATGATATCTCATGTTATGCATTATAATCATATTTTTTCTTCCAAAAATCCCTTAAATTGATTTTTATCCCTCATTTGGGTAACTAAGACTTACCAAAATTCTCATTCGTCAATTCTGTATAATTTTCTAAGTAAAAATTCAATTTTCATATGAATTTTTCGAGATGTTACAACCTACCCTCCTTAGAAAAAATTGTGTCCTCGAAAGTTGTACATATTTAGGTATTCCTTATGAATAGATGCGGGTACTTGGTCTTCATCTTGCTTTTGAGTTCTCATGTGGCTTCTTCAACCCCGTGGTGTTTCCACAGCACCTTCACTAATGGGATATCCTTTGTTCTTAGATTTTGTACCTTATGGTCAAGGATTCTGACTATTGTTTCCTCGTATATAGCATCATCTTGAATATTCACTTCCTCCCAATGAATGATGTAAGAAGGGTCAGGTTCGTATTTCCTCAACATGGATACATGGAATACGTTATGTGCTGAAGTCATCCGGTTTGGTAGATCCAACTCATAAGCACATTCCCCGATTCTTCTAAGTATTTCAAAGGGTCTGACATCTAAGGACTGATCCTCAGAAATACTTTGTCCCCAACTTGGAACTCTAATGGTCTTCTCCTTTTGTCTACGTAGCTCTTTTGACGGCTCTGCGCAGTAGTCAGTCTCTTTTGTATTAACTTGATTTGGTTGCTCGTTTCTTCCCCTATGTCTAGCCCAATTAATACTTGATCTTCAAGTTCAGCCCAACAGGTAGGTGATTTGCAGGGTCTTCTATAAAGAGCTTTGAATGGAGCCATTTTTATGCTTGCCTGATAATTGTTGTTATAGGCAAACTCCGCCAAGTGTAAGTACTTGCTCCAATTCCCCTTGAAGTCTAAAGCACAAGACCTCAACATATCTTCCAAAATCTGGATAACTCTCTCAGATTGACCATCCGTCTGAGAGTGAAACGTTGTACTCATGGTAAGTTTAGTACCCATCTCCTTCTATAGACTCTGCCAGAACTGTGAAGTGAAGCGAGAGTCTCTGTCAGACACGATAGTCTTGGTTACACCATGAAGTCTGACGATTTCTTTCACATAGATTTCTCTCAGCTTGCTTACTTGGTCTGCGGATCTGATTGGCAAGAAGTGAGCCACTTTGGTGAGACGATCCACTATCACCCAAACAGTGTTTTCTCCTTTTTGGTTCCTGGGTAAACCACTGATGAAGTCCATTGTAATGTTATCCCACTTCCATTCAGGGATTGGGAGTGGTTGTAACATTCCAGAGGGTTTTTGGTGTTATGTTTTCACTTGTTAGCATGTTAATCACTTAGAGACATATTTGGCTATGTCCCTTTTCATTCCTCTCCACCAGTAGGTTTTCCTGAGGTTTTGGTACATCTTATCCCCACCAGGGTGCATGGTATACTTAGTCTTATGAGCTTCATCAAGTATGACTTGCTTGTTCTGTCCCTGCTGAGGTACACATATCTTTTCTCCGAGCCTTAGGATGTTTTCAGCATCCATCCTGAAGTCAGTATGCTTTCCTTGCGTGAATCCTTCAATTAGTTGAGTAAGCCACTTGTCTTGCTCAGTTCATCCCTGATCTGATGTAATAGGTCCGGTTGGCAAGACATATTGTAAAGATAGGCTTCTTTCTCGTTAAGGTTTATACCCAACCTAAAATCTTCAATCAACTGATACATTTGACCTTTTTCTTCCTCCTGTTTGTTGAACTTCCTACTCAAGGCATCAGCTACTACGTTGGCCTTCCCCGGATAGTAGTGTAGTTGAAAATCATAGTCTTTCAAGAACTTCATCCATCTCCGTTGCCTGAGGTTCAACTCCTTCTGGGTGTAGCTATACTTCAAGCTCTTGTGATCTGAAACAACTCAATTTTTTCCCATAAAGGTAGTGTTTCCAAATCTTTAGGGCAAACACAATGGTCGCTAGCTCTAGGTCATGAATAGGGTAATTTCTCTCATGGACCTTTAGTTGTCTCGAAGCATAAGCGACTACTTGTCTTTCCTGCATCAACACTGCTCCAAGCTGTAACACCCCAATTTTCGACCGGACCTCCATTCACGTGCTACCTCACGTGTGGATCGTCGCCCGATGAAAATCGAGGTGCTACCTAAGGTTTCGTTCTATCAAAATCTTTTCTTTAAAATTAAGTTTATAACAGTTCGTTCTCAAGTTAATATATGTGTATGTATTTTAAAACAAACCAAGGATCAAAATCATTTTTTCTATGTATTCACTAAATTTCACAAACAATGCATAATTAACGCAGCGGAAATACTTAAAACTTTTTATTTAAAACAAATTTGTTAAACAAGTAAAACCATTTAAAGATAAAACAATCGAAGTTAAACCAATGTAACCCATTAAAACAATCCAATATAATACACAAAACATAACCTCCCAATCACCTATCCCTGACGACCTCCCCATGAGGTGTCCAATCTGGGTGCGAGTTTTCTGACGTAAGAAACCACATTCTAAGTCTAAGTGTACTTGAAAAATAGAATGGGAGTGAGCTCGAAAGCTCAGTGGATCGATCCTACACATCACATGCATTATACAGACCCAATCCGAAACATTACAAACACTTTCAAACATTAGGCGTTCAAACATTCATTTGTTTTAGTCATAGTCTAAGACCGAAAGAGGGTTGAGATACCTCTCGGTATTCCCTGTGATCCAATCTAATCTCAGAGGGTTCCAATAACCGTCTAAAATCAATCGACACTCACATCACAGTCTAAGAGAGCGTACTTACTGCAGCATCATACTATCTCCCAAAGACTTCGAGCTGTCACAGTCAACTCCGTGTGAAAATACCTATGATCCGCCTTGTGGCTCGATGATCTCAAGCGGTGACATATAGGAGATGCCACCTCGATCCGCCTCGGGCTCGTCGATCGCACCGGTACGTAGATTCTTAATACACCGTTACGTGGATTCTTAATACACCGTTGTCTTATTTTAGTTTTACAAACAGTCTCAAACATATCAAATATCATACAATACACTAGAGACTATAATTCAAACTATGCTTATGAGTCAACATGATAATGCGTATGAATGATCGATGGCAATTAAATGCATATCTTCCTACTCATGCATGTTATAATTAAGTAAATCTAAATGCAACTCATTATATTCAAGCATGGCATAAGATAATTATGCATAAGTCGAAATAAATCATCGTCGATCACACATCATCCATATAGACCAAATAATTTCAATCAATTTCCTAATAAAATTCTAATAACCTAGAACTATTCATACACATGTTTTGAATCTTAAATCCATATAATACATATGAGCAAGGAAGTCACACCCACCTGATTTCGCCGATTCTTCAGGGTTTCCTTGCTTTTCGTCAAGACGCTTGACACTCCAAATTTATGATGTCTGAAATTCAACGATTAATAAGATTCACTAATTTCCTATTTCAAATTCAATCTTATTCAAGTTATTCTCTAACTCAAACACTTTCTAAATTAATTATGGAGTCTAGATATCAGTTTCATACATTAAAATTTATTACTTAAGCATTTCTAAATTTCTTAGTTTTTATGGTTTAAATGAATTATTCATATTTTAAATAAAATAGTTACGAACAAAATAAGGCTTCTAATTGTCAAAACTTTAGTTTTGTTAAGAGTGGACAACTTTAATTTCTCACTATCCTTAAAATTCTGCTAAATTTATTTATAGCACCACTACAAATAATTATTTATTTGTTTTCCTACCTTGAATGAGTTAGTATTTGCCTATATGATCTCTAATATTTTTCCTTAATTACTTAATTTAAAGATTTAAATTATTTGAAGTACATTGATTAGTTTTATTCCTCACTCTTAATATTATAAAATTTCTTTGTTCTAACCAATACATACTAATTTATTCATCCAATTCAAATTTCTTATTCATCTAATTCATATTATAAAATTTCTTATTAATCTAATTCAAAGTATATTTATAAATCCTATTACACTTTGGTTATTGAATTTGCATGCTTAAAATCAAAAATCCAAAAATCCAAATCATTTTTTTTTCTTACGTCTCAGCTCAGTCACTGGGAGCTTGTCCTCCTCTTTTCCTCTCTGTTCCACGGTGAAGACAGCACCTCCAAATCTGAAACACACCACCAAAATGCACCGTCAAAAGTCTAAAATGCACAATCACTGCCAAAACACGCAGCTCCTATTATTCCTCTGTTCTTGGTGTCGTGCAATTGCCTGTTCTTCGTCTTCTCCGGTTCTGCATCGCTGCAGAAGCAACCACACGCAACAGAGCACCATCGTTCTTCTTCACATTCTTCATCGGCAGCGGCAGCAACACACACACATGGGACAGAATCCCACAGCAGCTTGTCTTCGTTCATCACATCCGTCTGAAGCAACTGCCCAAACCACACACTCAATACCCAGCAATCAGCCCCTGTTTTGTCATCATTCTTCATCAACAAACCAACACTGTTGCTCTTCATCTTCCACGGCAACACTTACATATTGCACCACCCGTCCAAATTGCCCACTGCTGCAGTGTTCATCTTCTTCGTTTCCATCCCCTGTTTGCTGCTCCAGACCAGCAGCAACGACAAAGCGGTAGCAGCTACCCCTGGAACTTCTTCATTCTTCTTCTTTTCGTTCGGGTTGCAGCAGCAGCTCATGGGCTGCTTTCTTCCCTTCCTCTGTTCGTGTACCTCCGCCCCACAGCAGCACGGCTTCCTCTGTTCCCCTTCTTCATTGCGGCAGTGGCTGCAAAACCAGCAATGCTGGTCTTCTTCTTCCCTTCGTCCGGCAGCAGAAACAGCAGCTGCTTGAGCTACTCCTCTTCTTCCTCACGTTTGAATGATCATCACACCGGAACCCACATCATCAACCTCCAAAACAGAGCTCGGATGTTTTCTCTATTTCTTTTTCTCCCTTGCACCCAACAACTTCAGTCTTTCTTCATCTCCAAAACAGAGTACCAACACCAAAGCCCCCTTTGTTTATACTTCATTAGCCAGCCACCGCCAAACCTGAAGCACTAGAAAATTCGTATGTTTGTCTACTTCGGTTCCACACAACCAAATTGCTCTGGTTTCTTCTTCTTCTCAGCTTCTTCGTCAAGTTTCTTTCCTTCCCCTCTCTCTCTCTTTTTTTTTTTTTTTGTTGTTAAGTTAACGTAATTAAACCTTATTTATAAGTTTATGGTTATGTATTTTCTTAATTTTAATCCTCATATAAGTGTATAAGGTCATATATGTATATATGTATCAACCTCTTAAATTTAAGTCAAAGAGCATCATTATTCTTATTTTATTCGGTCTAAATACCAATTTCTCAACTCCCAGATATTTTTTTTTTCTTCATGATTCATTTATTTCATACTTCTTTTATCGATGCATTCGCAGGCATCGCAATATTTTTATTTCGTGAACCAATATGAAATTTTTCAGTGTATTTTATTCATTTATTTATTTCGATCAAATAATCTATTTTTCATTCTCGCCTCCCTTGCGTCGTCACATTTTTTTCGATTTAAAATTATTCACGTTGTCACGCTTTCATTTTTGAACTACTTGTGTCGTCGTGCTGGCGCCTTCGAGCTCGTGCCTTCGTGTTTGCACGAGTAAGCTATAAACTAATTTATTTTCTAAAGTATAAAATTTTATTTATATTTAAATGGAACCTACCTCTAACTTGTTTATTATTATTCTTATTATTATTTTTTTATTATTTTCAAATATTTATATTTTGCAAAGCTCATAATATTATTTTTTTTATTTATGATTTTTGCTTTAAATTCTCATTTTCTTACAACATAATATTTAATTCTATGTTCGTTAGCGACGTGGCGCACTCGCAAAATTCCTGGGTGTTACACAAGCCCACTCAACGAAGCATTAGTACAGAGTATGTAAGTAACACCAGGAGTTGGGGTAACTAGAACATGACCCGTAGTCAATTTTGTTTTCAGTTCTTGGAATGACTGTTCACATTTCTTAAGAAATAATTAATTATAAAATTTAGTAGAATTAATTATAAAATTTAAGGAATTGCTTAAGAAATAAATAGAAATAAAATATTTACACATATTGGCTAATATGTGTATGAATAAAGTATGTGTTAGCACCATAAATGTTAATACTACATATAATAGGAATATGTGCAATTAAATAAAAATGTAGTGTACATGTATTTTTTAAAAAATAAATCAAACATTATATAGGTATTAATTAATAATTACATAATTTATTATCTGAAAATGAAATATGAAATAAATAAAAATACATGAAAATGAAAAATATTGATTATTTAATTAATAGCATTAAAAATATTAAAGAAATAGAAATATATAAAATAAATGCAATATTAAATAATTAGAAAGGAGAAAATTTTAGCAAATTATCAAAATGAAAGGGAATATACAAAAAAATCAAATTTTTATCAATTAGGAAGTGTCTAATTAGCAAAAATTCGGATTATAGAAGCTTTAGGAAGTAATTTGGTAATTAGAAACGACATCCAACGGTCCAAACTCAATATGTTTGATCCAACGAATGAGATCAAAGCCCTAAACGACGTTCAGGAGCACCGAATCACGTAGATCCAACGGCCAAAAATCGATCATCCAAATCCAACGGCTCGGATCAAAAATCAGAATCAGAGATCGCGAACACACCGCGATCGAGGCGAATCGGACAGCTCAAAAACGATCAAGCCTAATCGAACGGACAGGATGCATTTCGTTTTTCGCGAACCCGATCCGCACATTGTGTCTGATGATCATCCGACGGCCCAGATAGTCGCGTTCCATCGATCGCGAACAGAGTACTGCGCTCGAGGAAGATCAGAGGGACAGGATTTATCTCGTTCTCGATCGATCGCGAAGGTTGCTGCACTCGATGCACATCCAACGGCCACGATCTAATCCGCCTGTTTTCGTGATCTGTTGATACGAACGAGAACGATCTGACGGTTACGATTGAATCCGCAAAAACGAGTTCGCGATCTGTTGATGTGATCGAGGAACATCCGACGGCTACGATTAAGTTGCTCTAATAAATAACCAAAACTCCGAAAAAATTCAGAAAAAATTCCAAAAAATTTCTATAAACTTGGTTTTCCAATTCCAAACCAACTTGCTAATTTTCTATGCTTGGGGGCACGAAAATTTAAATTTTTGCAAATTTT
>JAJIYU010021248.1:0-10130 GCA_030144865.1 Tinospora cordifolia | reverse complement strand
CATATTGAAATAAAACCTAAACATGATACTAGGCATAACATGATTAATATGCATGCATAAATTCAAATATGAATCAAATCTAAAACTGAAAAATATTTTAGCATGCTTAAATTGAAATTATTCATGATTTCAAAAATCAAACAACCAATGAACATGCTAGAACTTTGAATAAGAAAAAGGGTGTAAGAAAAATCACTTCCACCTTAATATGTAGTTTCCCCCAAAGTTGATGCAATAGTTCCCAATGCTCAAACACCAAGACAATCACCCAAGAAGAATCCCCAAACCAAGAACTTCTCACACTCAAGAGAGAAAAGAAAAGTGTGAAGGAGAGTCAAGAAGAGGGCTTGGAGCACAAGATAAAAACTCAACTCTTGTTGCTTGAGATGATTTGATTTGCGAGCATGAGGGGCTTATATAGGCTTCAAAAGTGTATAGAATAGCAAGTTTTTGGTGCTCTAATTGTAAGAAATTTGCCAATAATTCAAATTTTCGTGCCTCCCAAACATAGGAGATTAGAAGAAAATTTTTTGAAATTTTTTGGGAATTTAATAATTAATTTTTTAGATTTTTGATGTATTTTTATTGATTTAATTCGAAATTTTGGTTATTTAATTCGGAGCATAGGATATCAGCCGTTGGATCTTCCTCGAGATTGCGTTCGTGATCGAGATCGGGCGGGTGGAAGATTGACCATTGGATCTCCTCGATCACAGCACTAGGTTTACGATTGAGATCAGGCGGGTGAGATCTCGAACGTCTGATCAACCTCGATCGTAGTACTCAGTTCGCAATTGATGGAACACACTTTTCTGGGCAGTTGATTATTCTCGAGGGCAGTATTGAATCGCGATCAAAATTAACGAGTTCACCGTAGGCCATTGATCATCCTCGATCGTAGTACTGAATCGCGATCAAAATCAACGAGTTCACCGTAGGCCGTTGATCATCCTTGATTGCTGCAGACGTTCGCGATCACGATCTTGAGCCTGTGTTGTGAACCGTTGGATTGTGCAAATTGTCCTCGAATTTCGTTTTCGAATCTCGTTCGCGATTGATGTCGTGCACCTCGATCTGAACCGTTGGATCGATCTTGTTGATTGCAAACTGTGAGATCTTTGTGATTCGGTGCTCTTGGACGTTGTTTAAGGCTTTGATGTCATTCGTTGGATCGGATAGATCGAGTTTGGACCGTTGGATGTAGTTTCTAATTACCAAATCACTTTCTAAGTTGCTATCATCCGAAATTTTGCCAATTAGACACTTCCTAATTGATAAAAACTTGATTTTCTTGTATATTCATTTCTATTTTGATGATTTGCTAATATCTTTCCCTTTCTAATTATTTAATATTACATTTATTTGATATTTTTCTATTTCCTTAATATTTTTAATGCCAAAAATTAAATAATCTATATTTTTCATTTCTATGTATTTTTATTTATTTCATATTCTATTTTCAGGTAATAATTTATGTAATTACACTAATGCTTTATTTATTTATTTATTTTATAAATACATGTGCACTACATTTTTATTTAATTTTCTATGTACAGATTCCCATAATATGTGGTATTTATTATGCTAACACACACCTTATTTATTTGCATATTAGCCAATATGTGTATCATTTCTATTTATTTCTTAAGCAATTCCTTAAATTTCATAATTAATTCTATTAAACCTTAATTTTCATTTAGTTATCAAATTAAGGTCTTATTTGCTTATTATTATTTTCTTTATATCTTTAATATATTTTTTTCATGTGCCAACCCACAATTTGCATCCAAAATCTTTGAAATTAATTTATTTAACTTATTTTATTTATTTTAAATTATTTGACAAAATTTTGAGGTATTACATTCGACTACAGGGACTTGGTTTTCCTGAGCCTCAACAGCGAACATTCTGGCCTGGTTCTACCCATGACCCTGGTTATGCCCTTGACTGGCATTCGCCTGTTGTGCCTCCATTGAGGATGACTGTTCTGACTTCCTCCCTGCTGTGGCTATTGCTGAGGAGCTCGAACCTATGCATTAAGACAATCTCTAGCCAGATGACCCTTCTGGTTGCACACAAAACAAAACCTTTGCTTCATTACTTGCTCCCTTGACTCATTTTTGGCCTCCCCCAGTTTCTATGTAGCTGGTGTTTTCCCACCATTCTTCCTTTTGGCCTCTTATTCTTCCCCCTCAACCTTTGCTCCAAGTTGAGTTCTTGTTTTATTCTTTTCTCTTCCCTAATCAGATCTGGGGAGAATTTGGCTAGTTCGATGAACTTCCTCTCATATTCAGCTACAGTCATGTCCCTCTGATTCAGTCGAACAAAGTCATCTTGTAGCTTGTTTAAGGTTGCCTTTGGAAAGAACTTTTCATAGAAGATTTTTGAGAAGTTCTTGCAGCTCATGTTATCCACATCAGCATTAGGGTCTATCCTCATCATAAGCCACCAACTTCTAGCTAGCCCCTTGAAGTGGTGCGTGGCCAGTGCCACTCGTCTCAACCCCGTTACCTTTAGTACAGTGAGAATTTCTTCCATCTCTTAGTACTAGTGGTCCCCCGAGATGCAATTAGTAGCCCATCAAATGAAGAAGGATGGAGCTTCTGTACATCTATCAACATATTCCTCTATTTTTTCATCCTCCAAACCCTCCTGAGCCCTATGACGTTCAGGATCTTGGGCCATAGGTGTTGACTGTTGAACCTGAGTAGGTTTAGGTACTTGTGGCTGAGGAGCCGCTTGAGGGATTATTCATGGAAGCACCCTCAATTGTTGATCCAACACCTTCTGCAACATCTCATTCATCATGGTCTCCATACGTGCCTCCATTCTAGCTAGCAATTCTTGTTCTCGTTGCTCAGTTTCATTAGAGGTAGTGGATCGAGTAGTGTACCTTCTTGTCTCAGCCATTGTCTACAAATCGAACAGGTCGTCAGTATTTGCTTCATCAAATGTTCATACTATCATGACTCTAGATTCATGTCTCTAGGTTCTCGATTTTTTCAATGGCCTAAAGGTTTTTCTTCTAGGTTCTTTTAATGCATGGGTATAGGATTTTGTCTCAAAGCAATTAAACATTACATCATGCATATGAGGCAATCATACAATCAAGCTAGCATAGCAAGGTTCCAAGCTTTCACTTAAGCTTACAAGTTCAAGTGTCCCATACTACTCTACCCCTTACACTTAGGCTTTCACCCAGAACAGAGCCATACCCAAAAAATTTCACAAATTGTTCAGTAACTAAGGTTCCCGAGCCCACTATACTCTATTATCCCATACCAACAATCATAGAGAACCCCGTTCTGCCAAAGGTACCAATCATTCACCACAAATGGTCCATCATTCTCCGATTCTAGGCTTCCCCCCTGTCCCCGAACTGCTATGCATCCCATACTACATAGAAACTGAAAGATATAGAAGCTTCCTAGTCCCGTGTCCTAATCAAACAATTTTTTGTTTTGAAACAAGTTTCAGTTTCTAACCTATGTCCTAGAGATTTATGTTTTTGATCTATAGTGCCATCCATTGCTACACCCATGTTTCTACCTAAGGTCAATCCCAAGACCCATGGTTTCAAATTGGCTGACTCACAACCTCTGTCTAGTCAAGACACCACCTTTAGCATCTTTTTTTGACTTAGAAACAGTTTCTTGCCCTAATTTTTTACTTTCTAATTTTTTTTTATAGTAGGTAAGGTTGTTCTTCAACTTAAACCACTCGTATAAGCTGGTGGGACAACCTCCAGATCAGGCGGCGAGACCTAAGTCTGCTTAGCAACCGCGCTTTCTAGGACAAGATAACCTACCTCCCTTTCAATGTTTAGCTTTACTCGAGACAATGCTTATTTACTATCAGCTCAACTTGTAGTCTTTGTATCTTAACAAAATATTTTAAAAACATATACTTTCTTTCTGAAAACACTTTCTAAAATGATTTTCAAAAAAATGGAAGGTAGGGCATTCAAGACTCAATTCAATTCCAAGTAAAACCCTAATTTGAGTTTCTAATTCTAGTCAAGCAGCCACTGATTGACTTTCTAATTCTAGCCCAAGGCACCTAAAGCTTAGGCTTTGATACCACTTTTGTAACACCCCAAGGATGGTGGAGAATGATGTAGTTGGACCCCAATATTGACACTGAAGCAATGAACTGGGAGGAGTTCAAAGAGTGCTTCTACGAAAAGTTTTTCCTTCAAGCAACCCTTCGAAAGCTTTAGGATGACTTTTTCAAGCTCCATCAAAGAGACTTGACTGTGACAGAGTACGAGAGGAAGTTCACAGAGCTAACCAAGTTCTCTTCAAATATGATCAAGGGGAAAATGAAGGTTATTAGGTTTGCGCAGGGTCTCAAGATTGAGATTCGGAAGGTACTTATGGCATTGGACCTGCGAACCTACAAGTAGTTGAACGGGTTCTAATTTTAGAGCAAAAACTCAATTGAGAACAAAGGTTGAGGGGAATAAATAAGCGGCTTGGGAACGAGGAGGACCAATAAGGGGCCCACAAGAAGAACAAAAATGGTAAGGCCCCATAAAGATAGGGGCAGAATAAGAGAGAAGCAAGGGAGCAGGCAAAGAGATTGGGGTTGTGTTACCTATGTAGATAGGGGGGCCATCTTGCTAGAAACTGCTCAACTGCACCAGCCCAGGCTCCCTAACAGTAACAACCATAGCACACTTTACAAAGAGGTCAGAATGATCATTCTCAGGGCAAACAAAAACAACAAAATGCCAACCATGGGCAAAATCAGGGTCGTGGGCAGAACCAGGCCATAATGTTTGTTGTTGAAGCTCAAGAAGATCAAGACCTACCCTAGAGACCCTAGTAAAAAAATTATTAGGAGAACTTGATTAGCCCTTTATTTAAAACTTTTATATGTTAGCATTTATGAATTTTAAGCTTTGATAAGGTTCTGTACTTATCCTTTTCAATAAATGAATTTTATTCCCTTAAGAATCTTTGTTGGTACATTTTGAAGATTCAAAATACAAAGTATGGAAATAGAAAGTATTAGTAATAATTCGAGGCCTACTATGTGGTCGAGTCCACTAAGACGGAGGTAGGGTATGACAAAGAAACATTGACCCTCAAATAGATTGAGAACTTTAGGCTGAGTATGACCCTAAATGAAAAACGAGCCTATCTTTATAGCATGTCTTGCCCACTGGAACTTTTGGGATTAGATTAGGGGTGAACAAAGGCAAAACGAATGGCTCACAAGCCTAATAGAGAAGATTGAATAAGATAAGCATACTGAACTTAGGTTAGATACTGAGAATACCCTAAAACTTGGGGAGAAGACACTATATGGGAAATTGTGGATCGTCTCACTAAAGGGGCTTTGTTCCTGCCAATTAGATCCACTGATCAAGTCAGTAAGTTTGAGAGAGTCACTCAGACACTAGAGGATATGTTGAGGTCTTATGTCTTAGGCCTTAAAAGAAAATTGGAGGAAGTATGAACCTGACAGCAGTCAAAATCCTCGACTACAAGGTACAAAGTCTAAGAATGAAAAACATTCCATTGGTGAAAGTGTTATGAAAACATTACGAGGTGGAAGAAGCCACCTGGGAGCTAGAAAGCGAAATAAAGATAAAGTATCCACATCTTTTTGATAGAAATCCTTAACTATGTGCAAATTTTGAGGACAAAATTTTTGTAAAGAGAGTAGGTTCTAATACCGTGAAAACTCCATACCAAATGAAATGAAATTCAAGGTCTATTTAGTGAAATTTGGGTGCGAAATGAAATCGAGCTCGTTCAGCGCTAAATTTGGCAGGTTCTAAAACTCTCATTTAATAACCTTTGAGAATCCAAAATCATCTAAAATGAAGCAAAGTGACTTGAACCAGCCAATTGAACAATATATCAGAAAATTAGCTCAATTGGTCAAGATTAGGGCTCTCATTTTGCCAAAACACCTTCAGGGGTCTAAATTAGGAAAGAAATGAAATATAGAGTACTTCAAGGATTCAAAATGACCCAAAAATCCATGGGATGACATAAACTAACAAAACACATGACATATCCAAAAATTGGGACAATTGGCCAAGATTTGGGTAAAGTATTTTTAGTGGGTTCTAAATAAGGTTTCTAAGAAAAAACACTTTGGGTCAAACTATACCTTAAAATTTGTGTCTTGATCATTTGGTTCCAAAATTATAGGTTATAGTCCTAAATTCCTAGTGGTTAAGGAGATATTAAATTTTATTAAATTCATGTGAACGTGTGATGGCATGGCTACCCAAAGCATGTGCAAGTCACATGGGTGGAACACCATGATCGGGTGCCCCCCACCCTACTCAACCACCATGGGACGTCTTCACTTATTTGATTCAATAAATCATGATCCAATATACCACATAAGTGATTTATCACACCAGGTATATGGGATGTCCCACCTAGGATTTGGAAATCCATGAAGATAGATTCCATGCACCAAGCTAGTGATCATGTGTTCTATGCCTCACCTAAGCAAACCTAGTCAATCCATGCACATGTGTGTCTGAACACATGTGAATTAACCTAATTAGAAAGGTTTGAAATTTAAACTGATGCTCATAAAACCCTAGCTGTCCCACACTCACAAGAAAGAATAAAAATGGAAACATTCCTCTCCCATTTTGGTGCCTAAATTGAGTGATTCTCACATATAGGACGCCACCCTTCAGTTTAAACCAAATTGGAGAGTTTCCTTAAGCTTAGATATGAATATTAAACTATGTTATGGTGTCTCTTCAAGACAGATAGCATACTCCCCATGCTCAACGCCCAAAGAAGAAAGATTTCCATTATACACTAAGAGTGATGCCAAACAAAGTAAATGGACAAAAGTAAGATTCTTGCTCACATGTAATTGCCAAACTATACTAGAAACTTTCTATGCTCACTAGATCACGTCCCAACTGATATTAGCATTATTCTAAGTCTAAAAATATTCTTTGATATTAATTAAGAAATTTAATAGAGAATCAAATCATGGCTCATAAGAAAATTGGCAAGTTTAGTGATCCTTGTGTACACTTACCATGTCTCTCTTTTAGTGTTTGAAAACTTGCTCAAAAGTGAAAAGCTGCTCATGCTACCCAAGCTACCCTAGGACATCCCCTTCGCCTTGAAAAAAAATATAAATACTCCCCCTAAGTTGCACACAATCCCTTATTCCAGGAACAAGAAAGATTTCTCACAATCGTGCTCTCAAACTTCTTCTTCTTCTTCTTTTCTTTTCGTTTTCTTTTGTGCAAAAGTGAGAAACTTTTAGTTCCAGAATTAAATGATTAGTAGAGAGTTATTTTTCTAAGATTCAGAAGTGCTTAAGCAAAGAGAACCTCCACTGAAATTTGGGGAAGACATCTCATCTAAGGTAGAAGTTGCTTTTTTAAACACTCTTTTCATATTTGAGCCATTAGCATATTCATTCTTGTGTGATATTTTTTGTGTTTTTCTGAAAATCATGATGCACGTTTTCATTTCTATTTTTCATTATTTGTGTATGTTTCAGCTTTGATGAATATTTTAGATCATACATTGTAACACCCCAACCCCCGTATCTTTAAGCATTGGACACGACCACCATTCTCTTGACGGTGGGCTAAACCAAACGGCGGGCCGGGCCGGTGTTACTTTACAAGTGACACATACTTGACTTTCTATTTCAATTATTTCGGGCCTTGATTTTATTTAACAGTACATAACTTAAATTCAAAGAATTAATAATAAGGCAATAATACAAGAAATAACAAAAATTCATAAACTCAATTAATTAAATAATATTGAGTACATAGTTTGAACTTGAAGAAAATTATTATAGCGGAAGATTCAAAACTTGGGCAACATGCCCTTACATAGAAATTAAAAACTTTTTAAATAAAAGAACGTAATTAATTTTCATGGTCATCATATAAATCCATTACCTGAAAAATAGAAGGAAGGGTGAACACATAGCGTAGTGGATCTTTCTAAACATTTAAATCATTATTTCAATTCAAACAAACCAAGCATATCAAACACTTTTGTACATTAGGCGATTCAAATAAATTTCTTGTTTATAGTTGACATTTGGACCAAAAGAGTTTAATCTCTGTGTTCCACATTTGTAATACCTCAACCTCCACATTCTTTGAGTTTTGGACAACCACCATTATTCGACAGTAGACTTAACCAATTGGCGGGTTGAGTCATGTTACTTTACAAGTGACACACACTTGACTTTCTATTTTTCAATACCACATGCCTTAGAATAAACTCGATAGTACAAATTCACATTTAATAAAATCAAGGCAATTAAAGGTGAAGAAAAATTCAACTTCTTTATTAATAAAAGAAAGTACATAACTTTGTAAACTATTATATTGTTGATCAATAATCTCAAAATAGAAATACTAACTTTCAGCGGAAGTCTTATTCTATAGCCTTCATAATTTAATTTCCTGAAAAATAAAAGAGGAAGGGGTGAGCACATAGCTTAGTGGATCTTTATCAAACAACTATTTTCAAACTCAAAACAATAGCACATCCATAATTCAAACACTTGCAAACATTAGGCGTTTCAAACAACCAATTGTTTAAAGTTGTAATTTATACCAAAAGGGTTTTTGAAGCCCTTGATGTTCTTAACAAAGTACCTCCTTAGAGTGAAATATGGCTTTCCTTAGCCAATTTAATTGGACTTTTGGACTTCAAGGGACATTACCCACCAACCAAGTACTTTGGTCTTAAAACCATATGAACTAATCATATGAAAAGAACATCCATATCAACCCACATGTGTGTTATGATGGTGCGTGGTTATTATCACCATCATCTTTGTTAAGTTACATATTCTAGAATCATAAAATAAATTTTAGAACATGAGACTAAAATAAATAAATTCAGCATATAATGAAACTGAAAATTCAATCATGGAACATTCAAAATCATGCATCACATATTGAAATAAAACCTAAACATGATACTAGGCATAACATGATTAATATGCATGCATAAATTCAAATATGAATCAAATCTAAAACTAAAAAATATTTTAGCATGCTTAAACTGAAATTATTCATGATTTCAAAAATCAAACAACCAATGAACATGCTAGAACTTTAAATAAGAAAAAGGGGTGTAAGAGAAATCACTTCCACCTTGTGTTGTTTTCTCCCCAAAGTTGAAGCAATGGCTCTCAAGCTCAAACACCAAGAGAATCACCCAAAACCAATTCCCAACCCAATGAACTTCTCACACACAAGAGGGAAAAGAAAGTGAGAAGGGGAGCCAAGAAGAGGGTTTGGATAACAAAATGACAATTCAACTCTTGTTTCTTGGGATGGGTTGAAGTGTGAGCATGGGGGGTTTATATAGGCTTCAAAAGTGTATAAAATGACAAGTTTGTGGTGCTTTCATTGTAAGAAACTTGCCAATCCTTCAAAATTTCGTGCTCCCCAAGCACAAGAGATTAGCAAGTGATTTTTTGGATTTTAGAAACCAATTTTCAGATTTTTGAAGTATTTTTATTGATTTAATTCGAATTTTTGATTATTTAATTCAGAGCATCGGATATCAACCGTCGGATTGTCCTCGAGATTGCATTCGTCATCAAGATCGGGCAGGTGGAACATCAGCCATTGGATCTCCTCGGTCATAGCACTGGGCTCGCTATTGAGATCAAGCGGGTGAGATTTAGAACGTCCGATCAACCTCGATCGCAGTACTCGGTTTGCGAATGATTGAACGCGCTTTTCTGGGCCATTGATCAACTTTGAGTGTAGTACTGAATCGCGATCGAAATTAACGAATTCATTGTAGGTCGTTGATCATCCTCAATTGATGCACACGTTCGCGATCACTATATTGCGTCCGTGTTGTGAACCGTTGCATCGTGCAGATCGTCCTTGAGTTGTGTTTTCAGATTTCATTCACGATTAACCTTTCGCGCCTGTGATCTAGACCATTGGATTGAAATGATCGATTGTGAGTCGTTCGATCTTGGTGATTCGGTGCTCCTAGGTGCCATTTTGGACTTCAATCTCATTGGTTGGATTTTACAGATTCGTTTTGGACCGTTAGATGCAGTTTCTAATTACCAAATTGCTTTCTAATAATGTTATTGTCCGAATTTTGCCAATGAGACACTTCCTAATTGAT
>JAJIYU010021247.1:0-10124 GCA_030144865.1 Tinospora cordifolia | reverse complement strand
TATATATATATATATATAGGTACATATATATATATATACACATATATATTTTTTTCTATACCTTAATATTTTGTGATTATAAAACTTTATTATTCTAACCAATGCATATCAATTTATTTGCATTAGCTTTGATCCTAATTCAAGTTATGATGATGATAAATCCTACAATAATCTTATCTTTGCACATGTGTGATAGCAAGTGGACGGAGGTCCAGTTGAAAATTTGGGGTGTTACACTTCAACAACTCTCTAAAACATTAAAATAAGAACTTATCACACAAGAAAGAAAAGAGAGTGAGAAGAGGTGCCAAGAAGAGGGCAAGAACAAACAAAGAGGAAAGTATCAACTCTTTGCTTTAGGATGAAATGAAAGTGAGCAAGGGGGTTATTATAGATGTTCATGAGAGCATATGAGACATCCTAGGGCAACTTTGGGCAGCTCAGAAAAATTTGGGCAAGTTTCTATACATAAAGGGGATGGTTTGCATAAAGAGGGCAAGTGTGCTCATGGTTGACAAGTGGGATCACTAGGGCTTTCTAATTCAAAAGATATGAGTACAATCTTGCTTGCTAACTTTGTCTGTACACAAAAGAGGTTTAAATCATACTCTAATTCAAATGGGACGATCCTAATGTGCTCATGACAACTTTCCTTTTTGGTTTCCTTGCTTGTTCATCACACAAACACACAAGGTATACTTTCCCATTTTCTTATTTCTTGGACATCAAGCATGGATGTACAATATCAAATTTGAGGGGACTCCATGTAATAGTCAAAGATGTTCATCTTGGTTCCAAGAAACTATCTAAATAGGATTTCTCACTTGTGTGCACACACACATGTACGTGGTTGGGCCAATTTTGCTTAAGTGGGTGTGGGTATACACAATTAAGTGGGGGTGGCTATGATTTCATGGGTTCACAAAAATCAAATAAAAATTAATATCTCTTATTTACAAAGAATTATGATTTATATCTTATAGTTTTGGAATCACATGAACCTAATGTACATTTTAAGGAATAGTTTGGCCCTAGGTGATTTTCCTTCAAAAACTTTCCTTATTTAAGACCTACTGAGGTCACTAAGCAAATGAAAATCCAAATCTTAGCCAATTGTTCTAATTTTTGGATATTTCATTCTGTTTCGGTTCGGGTCATTTCGATCCCCCGAAGTACCCTAAATGATAATTCTTTCTAATTTGGACCCCTTGAAGGGCGTTTGGCAAATGAAAAACCTAACCTCGACCAATTGTTCAAATTTTCGGATATGTTGTCCAATTAGTTGGTTCATGTCACCTTAGCTTATTTCTAGTTGTTTTGGGTCCCGAAAGGTCACCAAATGAGACTTTCGAAAACCTGCCAAATTTAGCCCTCAAATGAGCCTAGTTTCATTTTGCACCCAATTTCACTGAATTGATCTTGAATTTCATTTAATTAAATACAAAGTTTTTAAAGTATTACAACCTACCCTCCTTAGAAAAATTTCGTCCTTGAAATTTGTACATAACTAAGGATTTTTAGTGAATAGATGTGGATACTTGGTCTTCATTTCGCTTTTGAGTTCTTAGGTAGCTTCTTTCACCCCATGATGCTTCCATAGCACCTTCACTAATGGAATATCCTTTGTTCGTAAACTCTGTTCTCTATGGTCGAGGATTCTAACTATTGTTTCCTCATAAGTAGCATCATCTTGAATATTCACTTCCTCCCAATAGATGATGTGAGATGGGTCAGGTTTGTACTTTCTCAACATAGATACATGAAATACGTTATGAGCTGAAGTCATTCGGTTTAATAGGTCCAACTCATAAGCACATTCCCCGGGCCTAACAAACCTCAGAGATAACTTCCCTTTGAATCTGAACCTCTTGATGCCCTTTTGAGGACCGGTTCTCAAAAATACTGTAACATCTTGAAAAGCTCATATGAAAATTGAATTTTTACTTAGAATTATACATAATTGACGAATGAGAATTTTGGCAAGTCAAAGTTTACCTAAATGAGGAATAAAAATCAATTTAGTGGATTTTTGAAAGAAAATATATGAATATAATGTATATTATGGATATCATAGCCAAAGTTACAAGGATATGTGCAATTTTTGATGAAAATAGGATTAGAAAGACAATCGGGATCGAGATTTAGCAAAAATCTGAAAAGAAAGCAAGAAATTTGGCTGAAAAATCAAAAAAATAAACTTAAAATACATCCTACGGTCCACAATCGATCTGCCAAAATCCAACGAATGGGATTAAAACCAAAACGAACGCCCGGGTGCACTAGATCATCAAAATCCAATGGCCAAAGATCTGCGTATGAAACTCGAGGATGATTGTGCGGCCAGAATGAAATTCGTTGATCGCGAAATTAGATCTGCACACTGTGTGTAACGGTGTAACGGGTTGATGCCGACATGTGCCACTAACGGGTTGATGCTGACTGGGCCCTATTTACTTAGTTAAGAACATAAAGGGATTAAAGGCCCTTTTGGTCTGAGACTCGACTTGAACAAATTGTTGTTTGAAACACCTAATGATTGCAAGTGTTTGAATTATGATTGTGTTATGAGTTTGAATATGAAAGATGGTTGTTTGAAAAGGATCCACTGGGCTATGTGCTTACTCTTTCTTTCTTAGTTTTCAAGAACATGAACCCATGGAGCAGTTGAATCTAGATAGTCCTTAAAAAGTTTCTATAGTATTATAATTTTTCTAGGATTTTTAGGGCATGTTGCCCAAAGTTTTTATGCTTTTCTACTGAAAAGTATTTTGAAGTCTTCCGCTGTAATAATTAGTTCTTTTTCAAAAGTCTAGTACTTTCAATTTATATTATAAATAAAATAGTTTGAATTCCTTTATCTCTTTTAATTTGCCTTGATTTTATTAAAAATTTTGTATTCTTGAATTTTATACAAAGGCACGAGATATTGAAAAGAATAGAACAAGTGTGTGTTGCTTGTAATGTAGCATCGGCCGGACCCACCGTTTTGTTAAGTCCACTGTCAAGAGAACAGTGGCAAATGTACACTGCTTAAGAGATATGGAGGTTGGGGTGTTACAAATACCTTGTCCCCAACTTGGAATTCTAGTGGTCTTCTCCTCTTGTCTGCATAGCTTTTCTGACGACTTTGTGCTGTAGTCAGCCTATTCTATATTAACTTGAATTGGTTATTCATTTCTTCCACCAAATCTAGTCTAGTCAATACATTGTCCTCGAGTTTAGCCCAATAGGTAGGTAATCTACAAGGTCTTCTATAAAGAGCCTCGAATGGAACCATCTTAATACTCGCTTGATAAATATTATTATAAGCAAACTCTACCAAGTGTAAGTACTTACTCAAATTCCCCTTGAAGTCTAAAATATAAGACCTCAACATATCTTCCAAAATCTAGATAACTCTCTTAGATTGATCATCCGTCTGAGGGTGAAATGTTGCACTCATCGTGAGCTTAGTACCCATCTCCTTCTGTAGACTCTGCCAGAACTGTGAAGTGAAGTGGGAGTCTCTGTCAGACACAATACTCTTGGGCACACCATGAAGCCTGACGATTTCTTTCACATAAATTTCTCCCAACTTACTAACTTGGTCTGTGGATCTAATCAATAAGAAGTGAGCCACTTTAGTGAGATGATCCACAATTACTCAAACAGTATTTTTTCCTTTATGATTCTTAGGCAAACCACTGACAAAATTCATGGCAATGTTATCCCATTTCCATTCAAGGATAGGGAGTCGTTGTAACATTCTAGAGGGTTTTCAATGTTCTGCTTTAACTTGTTGATAGGTTAAGCACTTGGCAACATGCTTAGCCATGACCTTCTTCATTCTTCTCCACCAGTAAGTCTTTCTAAGGTTCTAGTACATCTTATCCCCACCCGGATGCAATGTATACTTCGTTTGATGAACCTCATCCAGTATGGTTTGCTTTCTCTGCCCATTCTGAGGTACACAGATCCTCTCTCTAAGCCTCAGAATATTCTCAACATCTAACCTAAAGTTAGAATGCTTAACCTGTTCAGCCCCCTCTGTCAAACCCACAAGCCACTTGTCTTGCCTCTGTTCCTCCCTGATCTAATTGCAAAAGATTTGGTGAGCAAGACATGTTGTAAGGACAAGTTTATTTTTTATTTAGGGTCATTCCTAGCCTAAAGTTCTCAATCTATTTGAAGGTCAAAGTTTCTTTTTCATACTTCACCTTCGTCTTAGTGGACTCAACCACATGGAGGCATCAGGTTATTACTAACACTTTCTATTCCCGGACATTCTCTTTTGAACTTCAAAATGTAACAACAAAGATACTTAAGGGAATAAATTTCATTTATTGAAAGGAATAGGTAAACAACCTTATCAAAGTTTCAAATTCATAATTGCTAACATATAACAATTTTAAATAAATGGCTAATCAAGTTCTCCTAAATTTTTTTATACTAGGGTTTCTAGGGTAGGTCTTGATCTTCTTGAGCTTCAAAAGCAAATACTCTAGCTTGGTTCTACCCACGACCCTAATTTTGCCCTTGGTTGGCATTTTGTTGTTGCTATCTACCCTGAGAACGATCAATCTGACATCTTCCCTGAGAATTCTGTGGCTAAGGAGCCTGGGAAGGTGTAGTCAGGCAGGTTCTTGCTACATGACCCTTCTACCTACGCACATAGCAGAGTCCTTGCTTCCTCACCTATTCTTTTAGTTCTTCTTTATTTTGCCCCTATTCTGGGCCTGTGGTGCCTTCCCACCATTCTTATTCTTTTTCTGGGCCTCTGGTTTCTCTATTTCATTACTAAACCTCTTGTTCTTTCCTCTCAACCTCTATTCTAAGTTGAGTTCATGCTTTAGGATCCTATATGTCTTTAAGCTTAGAGTCCTAATCACTTTTCGAATCACAATCTTGAGACCTTAAGCAAACCAATTAGCTTGAAGTCTTTCTTCTTAGATCAGCTCCCGAGAGAACTTATCCAATCCAGTAAACTTTCTCTCGTACCCAGCTATAGTCAAGTCCTTCTAATTCAACCCAATGAAGTCTTCTTGCAACTTCCTCAGTGTCGTCTTCAAAAAGAACTTTTCATGGAAGACCTCCTTGAACTCTTCCCGGCTCATCTTTTCAATGTCAATCTTTGTTTCAGCAAACATTCGTACTATCATGATTCTAGATTTAGTTTCTAGGTTCTCAATCTATTTAATGGCCTTAAAGTTTTTCTTCTAGGTTCTTTTCATGCATGGGTACAAGATTTGGTCTCAAAGCAAATAAACGGTAAAACATGCATATCACATAATCATACAATCAAGCTAGCACAGCAAGGTTCCAAGCTTCCACCTAAGCTTTCAGGTTCAAGTGTCCCATACCACTCTACCCCAACCCCCAAGAAACAGGTTTAATACTCAACCATAGGGCAGATCAGGTCCTATGTTACATTTACAAGTACACAACTTGTATCATTTTCTATTATCTCAAGTCTTATTATTTTTTAATGAGCACAGAACCCAATTATTTAACTTTAAATTTAATAAGACTATTACAATAGAGATAAAAGAAATATTTGCTTTTTATTTACTTAATAAAAGAGTACATAATTTAAACTCTTATTTATTCAAATAAGTAAAGGATTGCATGTTTTAATTCAAATAACTAGAACTTGAAAGATAGTATATAGCTCTTAAAAATTGAAATAAAATTTAATGGAAGTCAAATGAATCTAAAGTGGGCAACAAGCCCTTACATTGAAAAAAAGGAAACTTTCCAAAAAAATAGAAACTTTCTAAATGTACCTACTATCAGATTTTCATTATCATCATATTCAATTTCCTAAAAATGATAAAAAAGAGAGAGATAAGCACTTAGCTCAGTGGATCATTCATCAAATTACTAATTTACTAATTCAAATCAAAAGTACATCCAATTTTAATCACTTACAAGCATTAAGTATTTCAAACAATATATTGTTTGCGTTGTATGTTTGACTAAAATGGGTTTGTAATCCCTTGATTTTCTTCATTAAAATACTCCTATTATAGGATGGAATGACAATTCATCTCATCACATTCCATTGAAAATAAGGATGACATGTCCCCATTCGAAGTATTTTAAAACACATCTATACTTAGTGATGTTACTCATACACTAAGTATATGTAAAGAACACTCATAGCATCACTTAGACTACTATGATGGTAGGTGGTTCTTATCTTCACTTTCTCATATTTAAATTCAAATAAATATGAAACAAGATCATAATAAATAATATCAAAATTTAAATAATCAAGACAACATGGGAAACACAAATAACATGCTAGAAAACTCAAAAATAAGTCTAAGCATGGTTTCTATGCATGTTATGCTATCGTGCATGAATTAAAAATATAAAAAAATGCTAGCTGAAATTAAAACATGATCAAACATGCTTAAAACTAAAATTTAAACATGCTAGAGGCTTGAAGTAGTAAAATAACATGATAATAAAAAAAACTGAAACCTAAATGCACTAAAGGCTTGAAGTAGTAAAGTAGGAGTTCAAGAAATCCCCTCCACCTTATGATGTTTTCTCCTAAAAATTTCAGCTAGGGTTTCCAATGTTCAAGCACTTCCAAAAGTAGACAAAATCACTCAAAAAAACTCATTATAAGACTAAAATTAGAAATTCTCACACAAAAGAGAAAAGAGAAGTGAGAAGAGGTGCCAAGACGAGGGCAAGACAAACGAAGAGGGAAGTGTTAACTCTTTGCTTTGGGATGAGTTGAAAGTGAGCAAGAGGGCATTTATATAGATGTTCATGAGCCCAAGGGGGCCCAAGGGGGGCATCTTGGGCAGCTAGGTCAGCTCAACACATTTGGACATATTTCCAAACTCATAAGGGGACGGTTTGGTAAGAAAGGCAAGTGAGCTTGTGGGCCAACTAAAGCTCGCCAAATTCCCATGAGCAAATATTTGATTCTTTATCTTATTTCTTAATAAATATTAGAGAATATTTTTAGATTTAGAATGATATTAATCTCAGTTGGGACGTCCCTTAGTGGATAAGATCACGATCATAAGACTTTCTTGCTTGGTTTCTTGCTTATTCATCACACAAGATCTATATGGCATACTTTCTATTATTTCTTTTGAATGTCCAGCCATGGCTAAGTGGTAAGCACAATATCAAAACATTAGGGACACGAAATCAAATTCTAGAGTTTCTAATCTAAGCTCTTGTGTGGTATGCACTCCAAGCAAAGGGTCAATTTGGACATTTTGGATGCTCTTAATTGGCGTCATGGGTGTTTCTAATTTTGGACTTTCTATTTTTGATTTGTGTGACAGCAAGGGAACGGCTAGGTTTGGCTCAAATAAGATGTTAGACACTTCAAATTTGGGTTGCTCACATGTGTGCTCACACACACACATGGCCGGTTTAGCACAAATGGGGCATGGTATACATGATCAAATATGGTGTACATGGAATCACCCTTGTTGGATTTTCCAATTCTTATGCGATGTCTTATTCCTTGAGTAGGTGTGAGAATACATGATCAGTTGCATGTCATATGAGATCATTTTTCATAAATTCAACTAATGGAAATGTCCCATGGAGCTTTGGGTAGGGTAGGGTGTGCATGATCATGGTGTTCCACCCATGTGACTTGCACATGTTAGGGGCGGCCATGACTTCATGGGTTCACAAAAATTAAATAAAAATTAATATCACCTTATTTACAACCTATATCACCTGATTTATAACCTATATTTTTAGAATCACATGAATCTAATGCACATTTTAAGGTATGGTTTGGCCCAGTGATTTTTCCTCAAAACGTTCCTTATTTGAGATTCACTAAGGTCATTGGACAAATGAAAGTCCAAATCTTGACAAATTGTTTTGATTTTTGGATATGTCATCTATTTTATTAGTTTATGTCGTCTTGTTTCATTTTGGGTCATTTCAATTCCTCGAAGTACCCCAAAGAGCGATTCTTTCCTAATTTGGACCCCTTGAAGGGTCTTTGGCAAATGAAAATCCTAACCTTAACCAGTTGTTCTAATTTTTCAATATGTTGTCCCATTAGTTGGTTCATATCACCTTACTTCATTTCAAGTTGTTTTGGCTCCCTAAGGGGCACTAAATGAGAGGTTTGGAACTTGCCAAATTTAGCCTTGAAATGAGTCCGATTTCATTTTGCACCCAAATTTCGCTAACTGAATGATAAATTTCATTTAATTGAGTGCATAGAATTTAGGGTATTACAGTATAACTTGGGTATGACTTCGGATTAGGAATTAGTATATTTGTATGCTATGACTTGCCAATCGGATCTCTTACACCAAATTAGAGATGAACAAAAAAGTGACAAATGGATTGTTGATCTCATAGAGGGTGTCAAGCAAGGCAAGCATACAAATTTTAGAATTGATGCAGAGGGTATACTGAGGCTTGGAAATAAAATCTGGGCAGAGCAGAAGAACCATTCTGGATGAAGCTCATCAGACTAAATACACAATGCATCCGGGAGGTGATAAGATGTACCAAAATCTCAAGACGACGTATTGGTGGAGAGGTATAAAAAGGGACATAGCCTAGCAGGTAAAGGCCACGCACAAAAAACCTTCAGGGATGTTGCAACTTGTTCTAATTCCAGAATGAAAGTGGGATAATATTATAATGGACTTTGTAGCGGGCTGCCTATGAATCAGATAGGGGAAGACACCATATGGGTAATTGTAGATCGTCTGATAAAGGTAGCTCGTTTTCTACTTATTCGATCTATAGATGCAGTGGGAAAACTTGGAGAACTATATGTTAAAGAATTTATAAGACTGCATGGTATTCCAAAGATAGTTGTGTCGGACAGAGATTCCAAGTTCACATCTTAGTTTTGGTAAAAGCTTGCAAAAGGAGCTGGGAAGCAAACTCACCATGAGCATTGGATTGACATATGGGCAGTCTGAGGGGGTCATCCAAATATTAGAAGATATGCTGAGAACTTGTATCCTTGATTTCAAGGGTAATTGGAGCAACATTTGACAGAGTTTGCCTTTACTGATAGTTATTAGGCAAGGATACAAATGGCTCCATATGAAGCGCTCTATGGCAAAACCTAAAGATCACCATCTTATTGGGCAGACTTTGAAGACCAGGTACTCATAGGACCAGAGTTGGTAGAGGAGATGAACGCTCAAGTAAAGAAGATTCAGAAGAGACTAGCTACAGCTTAGAGTAGGCAGAAAAGCTATGCAGATAAAAGAAGAAGACCCTTGAAATTCCAGCCAAGTGACAAAGTCTTCCTGAAGATCAACCCACAAAAGGGGATCAAACGGTTTGGAATCAAGGGAAAACTAGCACCGAGATTCATCACTCCATTTGAGATACTTAGACGAGTTGGTGAATGTGCCTATGAGCTAGATTGGCCGAACTGAATTGTAACACCCCAACCCCCACATTCATTGAGCATTGGACATAACCACCATTCTTTGACAGTGGACTTAACCATTTGGTGGGTCGGGCCAGTGTTACTTTACAAGTGACACACATTTGACTTTCTATTTTTCAATACCTCATGCCTTAGAGTAAATTCAAGAATACAATTTTCATTCAATAAAATCAAGGCATTTAAAGATAAAGAAAAATTCATCTTCTTTATTCATAAAAGGAAAGTACATAACTTTATAATGTAAACTATTACATTGTTGATCAAAAGAGATTCATAACCTCTAAAAAAATAAAATTTCAGTGAATGTACCACCCTAACCCTCGTATCTTTAAGCAATGTACATTGCCACCGTTCTCTTCACAGTGGACTTAACAAAACAGCGAGTCCGGCTGGTGCTACATTACAAGCGACACACACTTGTTCTTTTCTTTTCAATATCTCATGCCTTTGTAAAAAATTCAAGAATACCAAACTTTTAATAAAATCAAGGCAAATTAAAAGAGAAAAAGAAATTCAAACTATTTTATTCATAATAGAAATTGAGAGTACTAAACTCTAAAAAAAAACTAATTATTATAGCGGAGGTCTTCAAAATACTTTTTAGTAGAAAAACATAAAAAACTATGGGCAACATGCCCTTAAATTCTAAAAATAATAATAATAAGGCAAAAACTTGCAAAAAGACCTATCCATGTTCAACTGCTTCATAGATTTCATGTTCCTGAAA
>JAJIYU010021246.1:0-10109 GCA_030144865.1 Tinospora cordifolia | reverse complement strand
TGCCCTAGACTTTAGAGGAAATTGGAGTAAACATCTACATCTTGCCGAGTTTGCATATAATAATAGTTATCAGGCAAGCATCAAGATGGCTCCATATGAGGCACTGTACGGTAGACCATGTAGATCACCAACCTATTGGGCAGAGTTTGAAGACTAGGTACTCACTGGACCCGAGTTGATTGACGAAATGAACCAACAGGTGAAGCAAATCCAGAAGAGATTAGTTACAACACAGAGCAGGCAAAAGAGCTATGCGGACAAGAGGAGGAGACCTCTAGAGTTCCAGACCGGTGATTAGGTATTTTTGAAGATCAGCCCACATAAGGGAATCAGACGATTTGGAGTAAAGGGGAAGTTATCGCCTCGTTACATCGACCCTTTTGAGATTGTCAGACGGGTTGGTGTCTGTGCGTACGAATTGGATTTGCCGAATAGATTGTCATATAATGTGTTCCATGTTTCGATGCTCCAGAAGTACGAACTAGACCCATCTCATGTTTTACATTTGGACGAGATCGTACTTTGAGATGATGCTACTTACGAAGAGCCAGCAGTGCAGATCCTTGATTAGAGCGCAACAGATGGTAGGGGAAATCCACTAGGATTTCGAGCTCACCCCATTTTTATTTTACAGGTACTCATGAGCCTAGCGCTCAGTGAGGACGCAGAACAGAAACTGGAGGAAGTATAGAGAGAGTGAGAGAGTGATATTTTCTGTTAAACTGTCTCTATGTTTTGTACAGTTTTTACGATGTATATTTTGAATTTTGGACCGGAGGGTCATGTATCATATTTTTGTATATGTATTCACAGGACTGTTTTACCATCTTGAACACTATTTTATTTTGATTGATAAACTGATGATTTTTAGTTATTGTATGTTAAACAGTGTTCAATGACTTAGAAAGATTTAATCCGAAAAGTGCTTCCGCTACTATTATCTTGATTTCCAGTATGAATATGATTTTGAACATCTGGTGAATTTGATTTGAAATTAATTGCTTTTTGAAGCATGAATAAAATGATTATTTGAAATTAAGAAATGATTTAAACCTTGTGTATAGAGGTTTGTGGAAAGATGATGATAACTGTCGCACGCTCGGTGCCTCGGCGAACCACGCGCCGAGCTTGGAGCCGCGCGACGCTTGACGGCAGGGCCTTAGATTGACAGATATGATGTCTGGCCCGGGGGTTGGGGTGTGACAATTTAAGAATCTAGACAACCCAAAGGGCCCTATAGAAGTGTTAATGAATTACAAACTATAGGGATTAAAGATTGAGGTCACAATGCTGAGTGAAAAAGAATTTAACTCTAAATGGTATGTTGTGTTAGTTTTATCGTTGAGTCATTATTCGAGGATGAACAATAGTTTAAGTTTGGAGGTATTTTTTACTTGCATTACACACTAATATTATTATATATATTTTATATACATTTTGCATGAGTTTAGATAGGAAATAGGATCTATTTATTTATAATTAAGTACATAAGCATTTCTAAGAACATTGCATGTATTTATGCATTTTAAGAATTTTAATATGATTTTTATACATTTATAATTGTGATTTACTGCTTGAGGAAGGATATGCATTTGTTTGTGCAGGTTTAAAATAATTGAGAACAAGTATACATAAGAAGAAAGAATGAAACGTGGAGTAATGTATAAAACATTCAACACATAAAGCAAAACACAACATTTAGGCATGGCCCAATACAAATAAAGCCCCAACAATTCGGTCCAGCCCAAAGCAATCAGTGTGCGTAAAGAAAAACAGTTTGAATTGAGTGGTAGAGTGGTAAATAGAGACCAAAGAACAGGGCACGACTAGAAACAAGGAGTGGCAGAATGTGTAAACCATAAGCAAGGGTATGGGCATGATTGGAATTGTGAGATGCAAACTTGTGTTGTGCATGAAAAGTTGAGTAGCATGAGGGGTAAAATGAAGAAAATAGCATGGGCATGACCAGGAAAAGGGCATGGTAGAATTGTAAATAAGAAGAAAATGGCATGGGGTCAATTGAAAACCAATAATGCATGAACAGAAACAAAATTGACTTAGCCAACGTGGGACCATGGTCCTGCGTGAAGTTGAACAACACGCATATGTGATTTTCATAAGTTTGAAGCAATCGTGTAACCACGGTCGGTGACTGCGGTTGTGGACCGAAGTCTTGTGATGAAAATTAGTAAATTACATATCTGAATTAGATTTTAATTAGGGTTTAATGAGCCTCTAGGCAAGCAACTATAAATAGACCATTGTATTATTATTTAGTTCATTATTCAGTTGCTGCAAGGTTCTACTGACGACTAGAACACAGAAAAAGCAGAATAAGGATAAGAACTGAAGAACAAGATCAAGCTTCTAGTATGGTTTTATATTTGTTCAACTCTTTGATTTGTGATTTCTCCACTATGTTTGGCTAAGTTCTTTTAATTTCTAAAATGTAATTTAGATTGTAGGATCCTTTGATCTTTGTTTTAATAATCTATTTTCGAGGTATCGTTTTATATTTTGTGTTCTTAATGCTTTTTATTAATTGACCACTTATAAATTGATCTCAGATTTTTTAATTAACTCGGGAGAGAGGTTTAACAACTGAAAAATTAGAGTATAGACCTATACATATCAATTGACCGAGAAATTGTTGATTCTATAGGAGGTTGCACGTAATTACTATGTTTAATGCATTAGTTTAATGATTGTACGCCTCAAGCGGGGGTATTAGGCAATTTAACTAATATATATCAAGGCGCCTTGGGAGAGGGTATTAATAACTAGTGCTATAATCTACAAGAATATAATTTAGATTATTTGAAATACAGATTAATGGTGAATATATGATATTTTACTATCCTAAAATCTTAATTAATACAATTTACAAATCAACAATTGTTTATTTTTGTTTTACTATTTTGCTTAAAGTATTGAATTATTGTTTTTAAGCCTTAATAAAGTTAATACTGAAATTAAATTGGAATTTAAGATTTTAACCACAAAACGTTCCTTGAGGATGATATTTGGTATTTTACCGTGTATTACTATTGCGATCTTATACACTTGCGATGATCCCAACAAGGACACCTAAGAGCAATAAGACTACATGGCGAGTCACTTCCTTCAGATTATGAGAGTTGCTCCTTGATATTTTATTATCTTACTAAATTTCAAGGATGAAATTTGTTCTATGGAGGGGAGACTGTAACGACCCTTATTTTGAACATTGAGTCGATAGATTTGACATATATTTTCATGTATGAATTAATTAATTATAAATGATGGTACATGATTTTACGATAATTATATAAATTAATGTGTGTATTAAATAAAAAATAATAATTAATATTCATAGTGAGAGCTTAGTTAAAAAGGAAAAAATAAAATGAATTAATTCTTGTGTACATATATATATATATATTAAATTTGCATTTATGCAATTAGAGAAATAATGTATAGATTAATATTGTATGTATATATAAGGTTATATAATGTTAATTGACTAGCATATGAGGTCATAATTCCTTATGTAATGTTCTAAATATAAAATTATATATATAATGTTGTGCAACGTTATGAATTACTTCAAATGAAGAAAATGCATAACATAAAAAATAATAAAATTTTCCTATTTAATGTGTATTACAATAAATTTGTGAAGAAGTTACGTAGTGTGTACCAAAAGCAAAACACGTGTTAATAGTGTTAGCTTTTGGTATTTGGCTCCATACTGGGAGACATGATTGGTGACCAAGAGAATGTCAACAGTCGATCCAGTCCGTGAGTTGTAATTTGATTCATTTACTTAACCTTTTATTCTACTTATGGTTTTATAATTGTGTGCAACATGCATTGCTTATTACACTTAGACAAGACTGATCTTTAGATGTGTTGACCTAGCCTCAGGATGAGAGGTTCTGAGGTGCGGATATTTGTGACACCCCAGCCCATGCTCCAGGAGCCATCTATTGCCACGCCTCATGTCGAGGCCCAGCGCTAAGACTCGCACTCCCCTTCAGCTACTTTGCTGTGCGTGCGGGATAAATCAAGTCAATCCTCAAACGTCGAAGACCGAGATCGTCACTAAACATTTTTCTCAATTCATAAAATCGGTATCCATCCTTACCACTAGACTCAGTGGAGTAAAATATAAAAATCATTTCCTACGACTGAACTAAAAGTAAGTTATATCAAAAAACGTTACCGAATTTTCACAGAAATATTCATAACAAATCAAGATATTGCCGCGCAATCAACTATCAAAATACACAGCCAATGCTGTGCAGTTCAGATATATCAGAAAAATATACATTTCCTTTGTAGCGAAAACATTTCTTCAAAAGCTCACAAAAAATACACAATCCAAAACAAATACAGTGTTTCAAAATTTATATCACAAACTCTATACATTAAAATAGGCCACATGCCTCAATTTTCTTCATAAATACAAAAATGGTGAAACAGTTTAAAATCAAAAGAAACTCAAAATCCTTTGGTAACCTCCTAGTGAGACTAGCTTACAACATCCATATGTCGGTCAGTCAGTGTACTCCACCTCTGCGAGTACCTGTAAAAGAAAGTGGGACGAGCTTGAGAGCCCAATGGATCATCCTTACACATCACTAGCGTTATATAAACCAAAATCTAAAACATACACACACTTTCATTACATTAATCGTTTCAAACAGTCATTTGTTTTGTAGTACCCTAAGACTGAAAGAACTATACTCCTGTTGTTTTGTAGTACCCTAAGACGAAAGAACTATACTCCTGGTGTCCCTCTGTGACACAAAATCAATACTAGCTAGTACTGTCTCGAGCCATGATACCGTTCTCGAGCTATCACAACATCCATGAACATGCGTAATGGCGTATGATCATTGCTCACCTAGCCGAGGAACCCTCAGCCCTCGCAGGCGACTCCATTAAGGACACCAATGATAGGATCTGAAAAATGTCATGTGGCAAATATGGCCATGTCCACAAGTCTCGACAGATGCCACCATCATCCTGGTACGTAGATTCAGATTATTCCATTAATCTTCCTTTAGTTTTAGCCATTTTCATTCCATACCATATCATCATGTAGGGTATCCATCTCATGTAACAAGTAATAAAAATAACCAAACATTATGCTTCTTATTCAATCAAATACTAAAAGCATATAACCAGACATTATGTTCAATCGTCAATCAAAGCATTCAAGAATTATACACATCCTAGCATGCATCTAACATCCTAGGCTACACAAACATCATGCTTTGAATTTTGAGTCTACATAATAATAGTGAGCAAGAGAATCCCGCCTACCTGATAATGCAGAATGATCCTTGTGACTACTCGCGAGGATCACGCTCAAAGTCCACAATCTGAAATGATTAAACCTCATCATTCACTACAAATCACCAAAAACCCATCTTCTACAATAGTACAAAAATCTAGATTTCCATTTGTTCCACACAAAAATGCAAAATTATAGTCAACACATTCCAAACTAAGAATTAAACATAATTAAAACTAATCATCGCTTCAAAAGACGAGTGGATCGAGTTTTATTACCAATACAAGGAATTGCACCTCCAAAAAAACCCTTCAAATAGGTGAAATTCCTCTGGATCCATAAAAAACTGCAAATGAACAGTTAAAACTTCTAGAATTCAGTTCTAAATCAATAAACTCTTAGTTTAGAAGGAAGACTTGAGCTTATTTGGTTCAGGATCGCTTTATGCGTCAAGAACTCTCAAATCCTTAGTTTTTGATAATGAATCTGTATAATTTTCTAAAGGAATACATAGATCTTGAATTGAAATGATTGAGAGTTTAAGATTCCTATCTCAGACCTTTAGATCTGCCTTGAATCAGCTTTGGATCATTTCTTTGAAACTCTAGGATAATTTGGGGAGATTTCGGAGTGAAATGACAGATTTAGGGCTTGAAAATACTTAAGTATCGCGTAATTACCGTGGTCGGCACTTTATGGACCGCGGTCGCCAAATTTTTCTCTTTTTTTGAATTTTTCTCTGATTACCGTGGTCACCGATTACATCGGTTGCCAATGGCCACAGTAATCGATTACCTAGGTCACCAGTACAAAAATAAATTTTCAAGGTTTTTTTTGAGTTTTTTCTCCAAATTCCAATCCATTTTATTTTGTTATCAAACATTAATAAAATAGGTAAAACATGGTTTCACATATTTTTATATTTATTTTATAATTTTTTTAAAAATTATTTTCAATGTGTATGCATTTGAAAATTTTGGGGTATTATAATATTGGATCTTAATAGTCTTGAGATATAAGTACGGATCTTCAGATGTGCCGACCTGGCCTCAAGATGAGAGGTTCCAAGATGCGAACATTGGATCATGATCGTTCTGAGAAAGAGCTGATCGACTCATCTTCAGATGTGCCGACTTGACCTAAGTATGAACAGTTCCAAGGTGCAGACATTAGCTCTGAGATTAGACTGATAGACAGATCTTCAGATGTGTTGACCTGGTCTAATGATGAGAGGTTCTGAGGTGTAAATATTAGATCATGATAGTCTTGAGATAAGAGTAGTACGTTAGTACACTCTATAGATATATTTAAAGTGGTGCATGACACACTCTACTAGTTTAAGGGTGGCGAATGTACCACCTGGTTGGTAGGCCACGAACGTTGAGATACGACAGTATGTTGTCTGTGGGCCACGATTGACAATTGATATCACAGTATGACTTAGACAATAGTCACATCCGTTTGAAATGACAATTTGGCCAAAGGATCCTTAAAGTGAAAGAAGGGAACCAAGTTTAGATACTGGACCCTTGAAACATGACATACTTCATGGTATATTTCATCGCATATTATTGCATTTTTATATGTTGATGATTGTGCATGCTATTCATTGTTGCATTTTTATTTGAATGCTTGTGATTTTGCCTGTTGCATTACATATAAAATGCTAGACTAAAGTAGATATATTTTTTGCTACTCACTAGACTCAAATGAATATCGAGCTTACTACTCTTAACATTTTAGGTTCGTTCGGTGTGGATAAGGAGAAAGGTGTACTAATCGCATGATCTTTTTTCGCTCATCCCTAGTAGGTTATTTTGTTTTGCTATTTTTGGTATTTTAAATCAGCATGTAAAAGTTTTGAAAAAAAAATGTAAAGTTGAATTGAACACTGTTAATGTAATTATTATTAAAGACTTTTGTTGTTGTTACATTATTCTGCTTAACATGTTATTGTTGCACTCTGAATACTATAAATGTTTTGTTGGTAAGTCTTAATAGTAGTCGGCAAGTTTGACTGAGGAGTAAACTTGTTTGATTATTGTGCTGATTCGGCCTCCCGTATGAGGTTTTAGAAGGGGTCTCGACAATATATGTAACTCTTAGAATTAAACTCTTTATAACACACATATAAATTAATGAGATTGTTTAAAAATTTTAATTATATTCATTATGATTGATGTAACCCCAATACAAAACAATCTACATAAAAGGGTTTTGTATCTTATGAAAATTATTGACTGTAACAACCCTTATTAGTAGCATTGACTCGACGAGTTAATGCATGATTTTACAAATATACGTGATTTTTTTTATAATTATATTAATTAATGAGTGCATTAGTTGAAAAATAAAAATAAATAAATAAATGATGAAAATAATAATAATACAAGTGCATTAATTAATGAGATGCTTAATTAGAAAAAATGAATGAAATAAAATAATCAAATGAAATCATTATTACATGTGTGTGTGTGTGTTTATATATGATGTGCTTAGTTTGAAACCAAAAAAAAAAAGAATTAATGAAAATGTATATTGAAAGGATAAATGATGTTTTGTGGGATGGAGAAGGTAGTGATGTGTAAAGATAAGGGAGGTTATCTTAACAGTTATGACTGGTGGGACCCACCCAAATCTTTGCCTATATATAGTTGCGTCATTTTCATTCTAGCTCATCCCTCATTCTCATAACACTCCACCATCCAACATGACAAAAAAAGGAGAAGAGAGAGAAAGGAGAAAAAAGATAGAAAGAGAAAAAAAAAAAGAGAAAGAAAAAAAGAAAAAGAAGGAGAAAAGAAGAATAAAAGGAAAGAAAAGAAGAAAAGCAAAGTTGCACAATTTTTAGGATCCGACATTCTGAATAAATTACTTTTACCTCTTTTTAATTTTGAATTGTTATAGAAGTTATGAATTATAAAATTTCTAGTGTAATTTTCAATCCAAGTGTTAGCCAATTGTGTGACCCAAAGCTAGGGTGTAATTTTTGCAAGAATAAAACTATATATATATATATATCATTGTATTCAGATGAACGAGTAGAATATAGTTATGTGCTTTATTTATACCCATTTAGACCCTAAGAATTTATATAGTAGTTGAAAGTTGACACATAGGGGTTATACCCATTAACACTTGAATTTTAGTTGACAGGTACTGAAATGTCCAAAATGAGATTCTGAACTCAATGACACTGAAATTATAATTTTTGAAGTTCAATTTATATATTAAATTCGCATTAATGTGATTTGATGATTAATTAATAAATATAAAAAAAATGTATGTAGAGTAAAATAATGTTAAATAAAAAAAAGTTATATAATGTTATATAACATTATGAAATACTTATTGGGGGAAAAATGTGTAACATAGGAAATAATTAAATTTTTTCTATTTACTATATTGAATCACCAAATTTATGAAAATGGTTGGTGATTATGTACCAAAAGTGAGACACATGTTGACAATACATAATTTTGGTATTTTGGATCAATATTAAGGGCTTAATTTCACTAATTAACATTGCTAATCACGTTGACCTTGTCGATGCAATAGGTTAGGGAGTGTTAGGTTTAGACAGAGTTGACTATACTGACCAAAATCAACTAAATTCATGAATTGACTAGAATTGACCAAGTCAATCTTTTGATTGACCAAGGACCAAAAGGTTAGATTTGAGCCAAGTTTTATATAGATATTAAGAAACTACGTTGATCATGCAAGATCAAACATTAGCGGGACGTGACCGATCACTAGAGGAGCACCGGGAGCTGAGTATCCTTGTGAGTAGTGTTTCCTAATTTATCACTTAACTTGTTATTCTGTTCATAAATAAAATGTTATTATATACTAAAATGCATTTACAATCTTTAAATGGGTTTTTAAATAAAAATATGCATCGAATCTTGAGGTCCAAGTGCGAATTAGGGTATTGGATGTGGCAGAGCATTGAGGACGAGTGGTCATGGTACTTGGGGTTACGTTTTGGGCAGGTCTATCAATTAGGCTCCCCTAGGGAGGATCTGAGGTCGCCATACATGAGGTATGAGCTGGTGGGTCCATATGATATGATATGAGAATACGCCTAATCGTCAAGTACACCCGCTTGAGTGGATTTATTATTGCCTTGTAGGCTATTGAGAGCTTCGACATGTATTTTCAGTATTAAAAATTATTTTTAAAATAGAAGGTACACGACTGCATTGTGAATTTAGCATTTGATAACTGTTGCATTTATTCACATTATTATTACTATTGTACATGTATACATGACATTGTTTTATAGAATTCATATTCTAAGTTATAAATTAGGCTACATTATTCACTAAGCCGCCATTGACAAATTGACTTACTACTCTAACATTTCAGGTTCTACTTCTACTACGAATAAAGGGAAGAAGGTGGTCATTGTGTAAAACACACCTTGTCAATTTTGGTTGGTTTCATCACATGATTTACTATTTTTTGAGAGTTAGTATAATGTATAGGAAGTGAGAAAAATATTATAGATATTTTGACGATCACATTTTAGCTACTGCTACGTAGAAAAGACTGTACATAAATACTTTTTGTTTAACTAAAAAAATTTATACTGTAAATAATTGTTTAGCTACTTTCGCATCTCTTATGATTACTTTGATAGTATTGTGTATGGTGTTGTGAAGAGGCTTAACATTGTCTAGGAGAGCTCAGCTTGTGAGTAAGTTTATTAAGTCACTATGCCGATCGATTTGCCCTTCACCCAAGGGAAGGGATCCCAACAATGTTAGTATTAGAGCCAAGGTTTTCCAATTGAGGAATAAGAATTATTGGTAATCTAAGGAAT
>JAJIYU010021245.1:0-10102 GCA_030144865.1 Tinospora cordifolia | reverse complement strand
TATTTTACATATCAGTGCACGTTAAAGTATTTTGATTACTTTTTTATTTTTCTCCTTGATTTTATAAAATTTTTTCGTTTGAAATAATAACTTTTATATTCAATGACAGTTATTTTTTATTTTTAAACGTGTTAAAGATTTTGATATTTATATAATTAAAAGTTAAATAATTGTATATCAGTGTAATATCTAATATTTTCATAATATATTACAAAATAATGTAATTTTCCCAATTACAAAAGCTAACTTGAGCCTTTAGTCCGTGTATTATATTGGGCCTTGAAGCCCACAACACGGAGGCTATTTTCGTCCCGCTGTTTTAGAAAAATATATAAATATACACTAAACCTAGGTTTTGGTTTCAGTCGCATCTTCTTCTTCGTCTTCGGCGCTTGAGCTTCATCTGGGGCAACGAACATGGGTAGGGTTCGCACGAAGACGGTAAAGAAGTCATCTCGACAAGTGATTGAGAGGTATTACTCACGAATGACCCTAGATTTCCATGTGAACAAGAAGGTCTTGGAAGAAGTTGCAATCATACCCTCTAAGCGCCTTCGCAACAAGATCGCGGGGTTCTCGACCCATCTCATGAAACGCATCCAAAAGGGCCCTGTTCGCGGAATCTCCCTCAAGCTTCAAGAAGAGGAGCGCGAGCGACGCATGGACTTCGTTCCAGACGAGTCAGCCATTAAGACCGATATCATTGAGGTCGACAAGGAGACCATGGACATGCTTGCTTCCCTTGGAATTGCGGAGCTGCCCGGAGTTGTCAAGCAAGCCGAGCCGGCGACTGCTCCGGTTCCTGCGTTCGGAAGAGGTGCCGGTGGCGCAGGTGGTGCTGCGTCTGGAAGGAGATACTTGTATTGATGGTATTTTGGTAGTATCGTTATTTTGGTTAATCGTTGTTGGACTTGGGTTTCTTTTTTCTTGTTGATTTTTTCAAGATGGAGGTGTTATAGTTTAGTTTAATTTTGGACTTCTGGTAGCAGATGCTAGAAATTTTCAAGTTTTGTTGGTTTCATATGACTTTTTAAGAAATTTTGAAGCAGATGATGGATTATATTTCATTGTGTAATGTTTATTTGCTTTGATTGCTTTGTGTTTTTGATTTATTTGATAAATAACTGCTTATGGTTAGGGTTATTTGTGTCCTGGTAATATTAGTTTTAATGCTGTTCAAAATAAACTTTTAGGGGGCCTGAGAGCATTAGCTTACAGGTTTTGTTTGATGTAGCTCACAGGCTGTGTTGGATGTAGTTCAGATGATAATTACTCAAATATCACTAATTAGTTTTTCTTCTTTTTTTTCCCCCCAGTATGAGTTATTTTAGGTCTTGTTCTAGTTCTATGTTTCCGTGAATGAGTAATTACCTTGTTAGTGTAAATCTTATGAGAATTGATGTCTTTTTGATGTGGGGGACTAGGGTTTCATGGGTTCTTTAGAAGTTTGAATAGTGTGTTTTCTCTTGCTGAAATACTGGCAGATCAAAGGGGGAAATATATATAATTTGCAAGTTTCTCCATGCTAGTATTTAGTGGTGTTTGTAAGGTTTTGTAGTAATTAGGGCTAGATGAGGTAGATTCACTGGCTTTGAGTGAATAATCTTGAATTATTTGCAGGAGATTTGTGTTTCTGTGGTGCATTGGGTGTACTCATTGCCAGGTATAATTGGTAATGTAGTTGAGGCTCGGCATTTGTTAAAATGTTTCAGTTTGTCTTTTGCCAGAAAATCTTTCATAGGGGCTGCTGTGTTGAAAACGGCTTGGAAGAGTTTGATATTGTTTTGGATTAGCCTTTCCTCTCAAGGGAGTAAATTGATCCTAGCATTTACAACCATAGGACGAACGAAGTATACACTGTTGGTATGTGCATCCCATATGCAATAGCTAAGTGTGGCTGGGAGATCTTAGAAGCTTTTTAATTAGAAGCTCGGATCTTTTCTAGAGTGTAAATATTTTAGGGCTTATAGAGGAATCAAGCCTCATTTTAGCCAGAGGCTAGCTTCTCTACCAGAATATGATTTGTTTTTTCTTAGGGTTTAATTAATTGCTTAATGTCTTTTGGTGTGGATTTGTGACATTTTAGTCATTTCTTGGATAAGTTCGGGGGTGCACTGGGGCTCCACTGTTCCGCGCCAAACTGAAGCTTTCTACTTTTTTTTGTTGCATTAACAAAACTTTTTATTCATACAACAATAATTTATTAATAATGTAAATGGGTCATCTTAATTTATAAATAATGCATAATGTTAAATTTTCTTTTTAAAAGTTAGCAGTAGTGTAAGATGAGTTGCAGACAAGGTTATGTTTAGTGTTAACGTCGGGCTTAGTATTATAAGGTGCGAGAGTACCAGTAAAATAGTGGGGTAAGTTTTATTTTAAATTTTAATTCACTCGTACGCAGGAGGGGTATATGCATGTACTGAATAGGAGCAATCACTCTGAATGTTGTAGAACGCATGCTCGTTTCAAACTAGAGACACAGCACTGGGAATTGAATCCAGCATCAACTCAAGATGGATCCTGTTAATGGGAAAAGTCCTCCCCCCCTATTTGGAGGAACCCCGACCCCATGTTTGTTGCAAACCACCAAGAGTTTAGTAAATGATCTTGACTACTCAACATGACTTGAGCATTATACATTATATTAAATGATTCTATGAACATTTCCAGTTAGAGACGAGAGAAACTTCCAATACAACGCCATGTTGTGCTTATGCACAAGTGATCTCCGTGATTGTATTCATGACTACTGGTACCTGCTACTATTTTCTTAAACAGCTTAAACCAACAGCGTACTCCTGGACACCATCACGAAGTGAATTGTCCTACCATTTAAATTGTTTTTCTCTGCAATGTAGTGCCACTGCAAGTTGGAAAACAATCAATGTTAATAGATTTCGTTGGAAAACCCAACTCAATAATTTTTTAAGTCTAACCTAATAACTTTCTTTGTTATTCTACTAAAATTTCATCGCTAAATTACACAACTATTAGAATTATAATGTAGATTATCTATTATAGTTGGAATTTGCTTTAGATAAAAATTTTTTATGAGAGTTAAATTGTAATCAAAGTTTGGGAGTTGAAATAGTTAATTTAATTTTAAGTCAAAGTAAAATTATTTAATAAGTTTAAAAATCTGTAAAAATTACAAATAGTATCCATAAATACATTTTTATAATATTCATTGTGCGTTAATAAGAATTATAAGTTTATGAGAAATAAAGTTGAGAATATTTTTATTCAACAATGGTATCAGAGGTTAGACCATGAGTGCAAAACTATAAGCAAATCAAGCTATTAGTGTTTTTTTTTTTTTTTTTGGTAGATATATTAAAAGAAACTTAAAGGAAAAGACGAGGCTTTGATTAGGTGATTTGACCAGTACAACAATTACATAGCAAGATGTGGCGAGGTTTGATTCACTACATAAAGTAGATTTTAAATTAAGAATACTCTATATATTATTTTATTCTCAACGTTTTATCACTTGTGTTGATTGTGCTTTGAGTTATTATTTTGTTTTCTTCAATTCATGGCTTTCAACAACAGTTTCAGTCAACCATCACTGTTAACTTATGATGGCAAAAAATGTCAAATAAAACAAATAAATAAAAACTTTATTTGAATATAAAAATAATTAAATATTTTTGAGATTGCGTTTATTGATCTAGGTGATAGCCTACTAATTAGTTAGCATAATGCAATACATAACAATAGAAAAAAGATAAAAAAAATATAATATTTTATTTTTTAAACTCCTAATAGTATTGTCTTCAAGAAGACACAACGAGCAACCATAGCAAAAGAAGCATGAAATATTACAAAGAAGTCTTACAAATGTGCAAACAAAGCTAAAAAAGTACGACTACTAACTTTGAGAAGCCAATTGAATTGATTAAGTCAAAATATGTAGAATTTATAGAGATTTATATTAATCGAGTACAAATCAAATTTGCAAAATACGATTTCAATTCTAAGAAAAGTTCTTATATTAATAAAGTTGAAGAATGGTGATCATCATTATATCTCTAATGTTTTTATGTTATGAATATGAAGAGTAACCTACTTAGTATTAGAAAATTATTTGAAAAATGTTACTATATGCAAATAAAGGAAAACCACTTAACCATGCTCAAAAGAAGGCATCATTATTCTTAAATCTCTATTGAAGAATCATTTGTTTAAGATAAAGATTAAAAATGATATTTACCTATGCTTTTAAAATATTATTATTAATGAGTCATAGTTGTAGTACTTGAAATACATACATTTAAATTTTAGCAGTTTGAAACTTTTAACTTAGAAAAAATTGGTAAAAAAGTTACCAATTGTAAATCATACAAAATAGTTATGTGAAAGTTGTATTCTTGGCAAGCAGCATCAAGAACCATCTACGAGTTCATCCTCCTAACGTGCCACCTACCTTCTAGATGTGTTTCAATTTGATAATCTTGTCTAATGTAGACTACTAATAATAAAGAAAACACATATTTCTTCACTTTTACTGATAAAAGTTAAAGGTATTGCTTGTTCAATTTATTTGCTAAATAGATCCCCCTACAAAGCTTTTTTATATCACCCCTAAAGCTCAAGCAGATACAAACCAAATGGTGGACACGTGTGAGTTTTCGAATCTATTGAATATGTACATGTCTTTAATCATAATCAAAGCAAGTTAGATGGCATAGGCAAGAAGACCACATTTATAGGGTCCAAGAGTGGTAAATTTTGTAGCTACAAACAAGTTTCATAATCCTACCATTAATACGGTCATAGAGTAGAAATGTTCCATGACAGGATGTTTGTCATTAGCACAACGTCAATCATAGTGTTAAGCCCCCTCCAGTTATTTCCTTTGAGATGATAAAGCATTTACCTCCACTAGTGCTCCTTTAAACACTAATGCAGATAGAGTTGCCACCAATAGCAAATCTCAGCATGCTACCCAGCCGCCACCTACCAAATTGTGAGATTTTAAAGTTTATTCTAATAATGTCACTAATGATGGTGATAGCCTATTTTATTATGCCATGTTTGTTGATTTTGATCCAATCATTCTTTATGAAGTTATGTAAGAGGAAAATTGGGCTAGTATAATAAACTCTGAGATTCATTCCATTGAAAATAATGACACTTGAAAGCTCGTTAACATTCCCCAAGGTTGTAAAGCAATTGACGTTAAGTGCATCTTTAAGACCAAAAGAAAGTCGAATTGTAACATTAATTGTTACAAAGTGCGACTTATGAAAAAGGGTTACAAATAGAAGCCTAGCTTTAATTATCAATAGGTATTTGCTTTTGTTGTTCGCATCGAAACTGTAAGATTGTTGATTGCTATTGTGGTTAAAAAGCATTGAAAGATTCATTAAATGAACGTAAAATATGCATTCTTGAATGGGTATTTAGATTAAGAAGTTTATATGAAGGGCCAATAGGATATGTAAAACAAGGTTTTGAAGATAAAGTTTACAAGTTGAAAAAAACACTATATAGGTTGAAGCAAGCTCTACACGTATAGAGAAAAAAAAATTGATTAGTTCTTTTATGTCTATGGTCTCTAAAAGTATGGTTTTGAACATGCCTTATATGTTGACTAGCAATTGGTACCATATTAATTGTTTGCCTTTATGTTGATAATTTGGTTTTTACTTACAACAATGTTACAATGGTTCAAGAGTTCACAAGGGTTATGATAAAAAAAAAAAAAAAAGAGAGAGATAATAGATATTGGTCTCATGTCATATTTTCTTAGTATAGAGGTTGACCAGCATGATGATGACATTTTCATTAGTTAAAAGCAATATGCATCAGATGTCTTACAAAAGTTTGATATGTCTGACTGCAATCCTTTTTCTAGACTCATTGATAATTGATGAATCTAGAATTCTCTAAAATTCTATTTATACTTGAAAAACCTTCAGTCTTCAAGGCTTTTTACGTGAGTTAAAAGCAATATGCATCAGATGCCTTAAAAAAGTTTGATATGTTTGATTGCTAGACTCATTGATAATTGATGAATCTAGAATTCTCTAAAATTCTATTTATACTTGAAAAACCTTCGGTCTTCAAGGCTTTTTCTATGAGTTACTCTACACTCTTTTCTTTCATTAGCTACTTATAGGCATGTAATAACCCAATCAACTCATCAACTAAAATATATGTCAAATTCTTCGATAGTGATAAAAATGTGGTCGAACTTCATGAAAAAGAATTGAAGTATCTTTTTAATTATGGGAACATCTTTGATGTTTTTATTATAACTATTTATTTGACTATAGGAGCTTGAGCTTTTTGAATTGCATGAGGCCAAATATATTATATTGAGTTAGATTTAGTTTATTTATGGAATCACCTAGTCAGTCCAATCGTGTTATTGCTAAACGTATACTATGTTATATTATAGATATACTTGATCATGGATTATTCTATTTTGATTCTGTGAATTCTCATCTTTTTGAATATTCTAATAGTGATTGGGGCAAGGATTATTATGATAAAAAAAAGTACATCTGATATGCATTTATTATAGGTCCATTACATTTTTTGGCCCTCAAGAAAACTTGTCTATTTTTGCGTTATTCACTTGTGAAGTTGAGTACCTTGTTGTTGCTTCAAGTGTTTGTCAAGCCATTTAGTTGAAAAATCTTTTTATAACCAATTCACATGTCCGGTGATGGACCTATACCTATTTATGTTGATAACATGTGAGTCATTAATTTTGCAAAGAATCTAGTGACTCATGGATGCAGTACGCATATTGATATGTTATATCGCTTCTTACATGATCAAGTGCAATAAAAAGAGATTGAGTTGGCTATTGCAAGTCTGAAGATCTAGTTGTTAATTTATTTACCAAACTTTTAAAGATCGAAACATTCTTGAAGTTGAAAAATGTATTGGTGTATGCAAAATTTAAATTATAAAGAAAAATTAATGTAATTTAAATAATCTAGCTTATCAAAGAATATTATCATTGTAATCTAAATTATCTAATAGAGTTTAAATTTGTATCAAATTAATTCTATTTATTAGAGCTAAATTGTAAATAAGAGTTTAGAACTTTAGATGGAGTGGGAATAACTAGTTTGAGTGTAAGTCAAAGTAAGATTATTTAATAAGTTTAAAAGTTCAAAATTTAGAAGTGGTATTAATAAATACGCTTCTGTCTGTCAAAAAGAATTACAAGTTCATAAGAAATAAAGTTTGGAGAGATTATTTTTATCCAAAATAGTCAACCCAATAGATCTATGAATTCTAAGTAACAGTTTATAAGATCGTTTTTAATCAAGGACTTGTTTAGTAACTCTACTTCTTAAATATTTAATACTTATTTGTTAAGACTTTTTATAGTAGAACTAATTAAATGAAAGCTTATATTTTATAAAAAGTTTGATAATAATAATATAAAAAGCTCTTATTTAAAAATAAGGTGTTTATTAAGCAAGCTTGATAAACTTTTTTTTTATCTTATTATATGAGTTTTTTAGGTCATTTAAATAAAAATTATTATATTTAGATAAAAAATTATTTATAAATTTAATCATATTACATAATATATTTATTAATGATATGAATATACATATTTAATTATATTTTATATATAATTACTTATTAAAACCAACATTTTAAATTTATTTAATTTAATAATCTCATTTTAAAAAATATTATATTTTAAAAAATTTTAAATAGCTTAATAGTATAGAAAGTTAATAACTAATTAGTTATATTTTTAATTAATTGTGAGATTACAAGATTAATACAAATAGGTTAATTTTCACGAGCACATAAATTAAAATTTTTTTGTTAAAATTAAATTGAATTAATTATTTTAAATAGCTTGACAAGGCTATTTTAGGCATTTTTAAAAAATTTATATCTATTATAAAAAATATTAAAACCTCTTTACACTTCTCTTATTTCAAAAAAACAAAAAAAATCTTGCTTTTTATTTAAGAAGTATTTCCTCCATTTCATAAGAAGACTTTCAAAATAAGAGAAAAAAAATTAAGTCATTAAACACTCTAATTTTTTCAAAGCTCTATTTTAATAAGACTATTAAAATACAAAATTTTAATAAGAGTTACCAAACACTACCTAAGTCAAATGCAAGTATTATGATAGTCATTAAAATTGATTTTTTTTTGTAATGCACCATTAAATTCTGATTAATTCAATCACAATAACTGTTTATAACAAAATTATCAATACGTTACTTAATTATTATTTTTTTTATTGATTCGAGTTAAGTTGGGTCCATCACCAACTTTTATCCAACTCAAACGAGATTGGGTAATAAACTGTTGATTGAATATTTGAATCCCAATCCAAAAAAGGCAGGTTGGTCAGATTATTTGGGTTGATTGTATGAGCACCTTTAGCAAAAATATCATTATATTTTGCAGTCGCCATAGAAATTTTTATAGCCAGGCAAAACATTTCTGAAGATAAATTACAAGCAGATAAGAGAAGACAAGGAAAAGACATCATAAATTTTGTTACCTCAGTCATTCACTAGAATTTGCAAGCCCCACCAAGTTGAGCATGTTACGGTCTTCCTTGAACCTCTCCAATACCGTGCCTTTTAAGTTGTCAGACTTTTCTCGTTTCCCTGCGTTCAACGCAACTCCCCAACATTCTATTACTTCCGGACATGTTCGATTGACCTTGGAAAGGCATGGACTGCCAAAGGTGGTGCAGGGGAGCGTATGCCCCTGATCAAAACTTGCAGATACGAACAGGCCAAAGTGATTTATACGACCTCCAAATCCAAGGCCATTTGGAATGTTCTCTGAACTGAAATTCGTGGCACACTGCAAATTCATACCAATTAGCACCTCTAAGATTTCTTGCAGTCATTGAGAAGTATTTATGTTCAGATGCATAGCAAGATTTTCCTGTGCATTTATTATATATATTCTAAGATACATAAAATTTGACTCGACTCGCACCAGATGAAGAAGGAACAATTATGGTGAGCGACACAGGCCAGACATCGTTTTAACTAAGATGACACAAGCAGCCAGTTCGCACTAAGCCAGTAATTATTTCAACCAAGTTCCATCAACTGTCAATAGTTATATTTCCAATACTTTTCTTCATAGCCCTCGACAATCATGTATTGAGGAAGGGTATATATAGATTCTAGCCTCTCATTAGCACCCATCTAACCATATGTCGTTCATTTTGCTACTCACCTAATCAGCTTCACAACATTGTTGGGCAAAATGGATGTCTTTTTAGTGAAAGTAAACTTTGACTACAAATCTGGCCTTAGTTGCCTCCACTTCCTTACCACACTTGTAATTTTTGCAGGATCCTAAAACACCTAACCAATGGGGATAATTTGATTAGAGTACTGATTTGATATATATTATCTAATCTAAATTGATTGGAGTCTCCTTTCCACCCCTCTTCCTCCCCCCTCCCCCAATATTAGATGTGATTTTGATGTGTTCACTTCAGGCAGAGATACATGCCCAATAGAACAATTATGAGCTTCATATGGATGCCGACAAACAGATAAAGAAATCCAATGATAATCATGAATCATATGAAGGAAGCTCCAACATACTAGCATCAAGACAACTGCGTACATGTGCATAGTGCCTCTTCATAATTTTTTGGCTATGGTTATTTGAATACATGTGATGTAAACAGGAAAAAAAAAGGAAAAAGAAAGAAAGAAAGAAAAACAACAATAACAAAAAACAAACAAATATGAATATGTAATGTATATCCACACAATGGGGTACTTCTATATTTTATTGAAGGTGACAGTGCCAAATGAATAACGGGAGTACCCAGCTTGATAATCATATGTCATGGTATAATTTCTTCCTATGCAGTCAAGTGTGACAAATGAATCCATAAATTGTCCATCATCCATTAAAGAAAAATGAGGTGGGATGTACCACAAATCTAGGGCATGTCTACAGCTGTCTCTGAATTGATTCAAAACCAAACAAAACCGGGCTCATTAATTCACTTTTGATTTAGTTTGCTTTTGATAGTAAAAAAAAATAAAAATAAATAAGAAACCCATAAGTTGGGCCATTTGATGATTTCAAAATTGTAAAACTAATATGAAACACATCGA
>JAJIYU010021244.1:0-10108 GCA_030144865.1 Tinospora cordifolia | reverse complement strand
GAAGAAGGAAGGAGCAGAGGTCTCGGGAAGGCAAACAATGGCGATCAACAAGCGTGGAAGGAATATAGTTTCGATTCAAGATATAAGACGTTCAAAGTTGAAAGGTCCAAACAAGGAGATCAGGTGATAATACAAGAAAGGAACAGGACTTCTATCTACGTGTTATCTATGAGTAAATGTGACCTGGATTGGTTGACTACCAAGGTGTCGCTCACAAAAAAGGCTTCGAGAAATGGTGAGTTCAAGGAATCGAGAAGAGGAGATAAATACACGTTATTTATTGAGACCTACTCTAACACAAGGGGTAGCTTTATGAAGATTGCTAAGCTACATTGGGGGGTTTTTCAGAATATTTTCATCCCAGAAGACATTGAATGTGATACGTGGGACAAACTCACCCAAGCTTTAAAGGACATAACTCAGGAAGATAAAACTAACATTTGTCAAGTGAACAGTAACCAAATGAAGACAAAGCACCACATGTCCCAAGGCCACTCCGTCAAACCTCAAGAGTCGGTCTTTATAGAAGAGAAGCTACGAGACAAGGAGGGTCCCAGAGAGAGCCGAAGTGGAATAGAGATGAGACGGTCTACACGACATAAACCAGACATCCGATCTGGAAAATTCAAGGTCACAAGACTCACGGATAGCTACAGTTGGGAAGAAGTGGAAGAGGAGCTGACGGAGGTTCTAGGCAGGGACATACACTTGACGGTGATCGATGCTGCCAGAGCAATGATATATAGCTGGAACGAGGACGAAACGTCCAGGCTACGGGGTCCACCACATCCCCAGTTCAGGACGGAAGTGTTCATAGAAGAATGGAATGATTTTGAGTTGTGGGAACAACGCAAAATCGCATGCAGAGACAGTTGTATTGGTATCGAAGGTATCCCAGCCGAAAAATGGGGCATCACCTTCCTCGAGCAAATAGCAGAGGAGTGCGGAGGTCTATTGGATATAGCGGAAGTCACACTCAACAATAGATCAAAGGAACTAGCTTACGTTAAAGTGAGGGGCTCTCGAACCGGGTTCTTACCGACTGAACTCGAAATTTATGATGACGATGGAGTCACTGAGCTACGTCTGTATGATCTTCAGAGGAAGTGGTGCCAGGAGGTGGAAGAGGCTAGAGAAAGTGACAAGAAGAGGGAGAAGGAGGAGAGAGCTCGGAAGTTGAAGAACAGGGAAGAACCGCCAAGGAAGGCGAAGCGGCCGCGATCGGAGGAATCGAAGACGACAGCAAAGGGGAAGGACGATGATGTGACAATCCAAACAGCGAAACATCATTACCGACTGCCGAAAGTCAACCAACAGAGGGCGGTAGGTGAAGTACGACCTCGTTCTACTAGGATAAGGATGCAGAGTTAGAATAGAGAAGACGTGCAGAAGAGGAGCAAAAAAATGCAGGACTCAGACCAGAGCGGGCCACCAGGCTTTCCGCACCAGGTCAACAAACCGAATTTTGAGTCAGAGCAGCAAGTTCAGATGGATCAGGATCAAGGGCCCGAAGAGGAGGGAACTGGGCCGAAGAAATAGGGACAGCTGACAGAAGAGGGGCCCAATAAGGAAAAGCAGCTATACAGAGAGGAAAAAAGCCCAAGGAAGACTTTATAGCGACCGGGCCTCAAAGCGTGTGTCAGGAAGCAAGCAAATAAAGACAGGAACGAAAATATCTGGATCGAGTTAACGAGCCCAGCTAAAGCCCAGAGGAAAGGAAAGGAGATCTCACTTACTCCTCTGAATCTGAAGATTACATTCCGAAAACCCCCTTCTCCACCCCAAAGTGGCCAGATAGGAAGCTCAGAGAGGAAGGAATAAACTTGGACTCGATAAGCACTGGAGAGAGGCCATGGAACCCAAAGGTACGTTCTATTATACGCTTCCCTTCTCCCACTAACGATGCAGGTGCCTACATAACACACTCACCAAGGCAGGAGGAGGAACAGGAAAGGGGTAGAATGCTAGAAGTGGGTGAACACTCCAACAAGGATGAGCTGGATAAGAGGAATCAGGAAGAGAATGAAAATCCGAGCGTGGATAGAGTGACTCGCTTTTTGAAGGAGATAGATATTAAGTTGTTTCAGTTAGAGGAATCGAAGTAATGGATCAGGCAGGCCTTGGGTATAGTGATTCTAATGAAGATTATCTCCTGGAACATCAGGGGCCTTGGCTCCCGGCAAAAATGCGGCACAATCAGACAAGCAATCCGAGCAGTTTCTCCTCAGATAATCACCTTCCAGGAGACTAAACGGACTCATATTTCCCCAGAGACTATGGGTCTAGTGTGGAAGAAGAGGATCTGTAGTTGGTTCTATATCCCCGCAAATGGCTCAACAGGGGGCATCCTAGTAGCGTGGGACAGCCGACAGATCACAGTCACTGATAAGTTCGTCGATCAATATTCCCTCTCGATCCAAATTCGGCATCCAAGCAGATGTAGCTGGTGGTTCACCTCTGTGTATGGCCCCTGTTCTTCCAAGGAGAAAGACTCTTTCTGGGATGAATTAGCGGCTCTTTCGGCCGTTCTTTCTGGGCCGTGGTGCATAGGCGGGGACTTCAATGCCACAAGGTGTATGCAGGAGAAGACCCATGGCACGTCCTTGACTCATGACACGAAGTAGTTCGACGACCTCATTAACGAGCTGCATCTGAGGGATGTCGATCTTCTGAACGCAAGGTTCACCTGGTCTAACAATCGCGGTCAACCTTCTCTTTCAAGACTGGATCGCTTTTTGGTAAACGCGAACTGGGATAATTTATTCCCAAACAGTCGGCATAGAACTCTCCATAGATACACTTCAAATCATTGGCCAATCCAATAAAACACTCAACCTAGGCGGTGGGGTCCAATCCCATTCAGATTCGAGCATTCCTGGATGGACAGGAAGGAGTTCGAGAATAATTTAAAGGATTGGTGGAACAAGCCGTCATATGGAAAATGGAAAGGTTATAGGTTCATGCAAAAACTCAAACAGCTGAAAACAGAAATCAGAACCTGGAGCAGGAATTTTAGAGACGAAGATGAATGTTCGAGGAAGGAGCTATATCAAAAAATTCAGGAATTAGACCGAAGAGCAGAATTGGGTCTTATGATGCAGGGGTACAAGGATTTGAGGGTCAAAACCATGCAGGAGATAAACATCATAGAGAACAGAATAGAAAGGGAGGCTAGACAGAGAGCTCGCGTGAAGTGGGCTAAGGAGGGTCATACTAACTCGAGATTCTTCCATAGACTTCTTTCAATGCGAAGGGAAATGGCTTTTATTTCCAAAATCAAGCATGCAGATGGTGAGCTGATAGAGGAGGAGAGAGACATACAGCAACACATCATCTCATACTACACAAATCTATTTTCTGACCGCAAGATTTGTAAGTGGGCTATCGACGGGATTGACTGGAATCCCATAGCAGAAGAGCAGAAGGATTGGCTGGAGAGACCTTTCGAGGAGGAGGAAGTGAAGGAGGCAGTCTTTAGCTGCGAAGGAGAGAAAGCCCCTGGTCTAGACGGATTCACAATGCTCTTCTACCAAAAGAATTGGGACCTATTGAAGACAAATATAATCCAAACAATGTAAGAGTTTTACTCCACAGGCATCATTAACAAATGTGTTAATGAGACATACAAACAATTGATCCCAAAGAAGGCCTGTCCGAAGAAGGTGGAGGAGTACAGGCCTATCAATCTGGTAACCAGTTTATGCAAAATCACTGCTCGAATTCTAGCAAGACGCCTTAGGGGAAATGATCCATGTTACAGTAGCAGAGAATCAAATGGGCTTTGTTAACCAAAGACACATCTTCGATGCTATCTTGACGGCTAATGAGGCAGTGGAGGATTATAGAGTCAGGAAGAAAGAAGGTTTGGTGGTTAAAATTGACTTTTTCAAGGCTTATGATTTGGCTAGATGTAAGTATCTCACCTATGTTCTGAAGAGGAAAGGCTTTGGGGAGAGGTGGTGCAAATGGATAAAAGGATGCATCTCTAAAGTTTCTTATTCTATCTTCATAAACGGCCAGCCAAAGGGGAAGATCGCAGCGGAAAGAGGGCTTAGACAAGGAGACCCTCTCTCTCCTTTCTTGTACATTTTAGTAGCAGATAGCCTCCATGGTATTTTGCAGAGGGCTAGGCAGTTCGGCTTTCAAGGTTTCGAGTTAGGTTACCAAGAGATCTTTCTTTCTCATCTTTTCTACGCCAATGACGCCTTATTCTTCCTGGATAACAATCCGAAAACCTGGGAAATGCTTCTACGGGCCTTAGAATGCTTCTCTTTAGTTTCTGGTCTGAAGATAAACTTCCTCAAAAGTCAGATGGTTGGGGTCAACATCAAGGAGGAAGGTATGATTCTTGCTCACAAAATTCTTGGCATTCCAGTGTCTAACTGGCCTATGAAATATCTGGATCTTCCTTTGGGGGGAAATCCTAGAAGAATTTTATTTTGGGATCCGGTGATGCAAACTGTCAAAAGGAGAATTGAAGGATGGAAATGCAGTTATCTATCTAGAAGTGGTCATCTCCTGCTAATCAAAGCGGTCTTAGAGGCCCTTCTAACATATTACATGTCTATTTTTCAGATTCCAACGGCAGTCCAAAAAGAGTTGGATAAGGCCATTAGGAGATTCTTTTGGAAGGTCGAGGGGGTCGAGAAGGCTCAAATGCTTGTCAAGTGGCAGTAAGTTTGCAGAACCAAGGATGAAGGGGGATTGGGAATAGCTCACTTAAAAGTCAGAAACAACACCCTTGCAGCCAAATGGCTCTGGAGATTCTCTAAGGACCAACAGCAGTTGTGGAGCAAGATTATAACAAGCATTCATGGGAGATCTCAGAATGGCATGATGGCAGGCTTGAATGCTAAAGTCTTGCATAGATCTCCTTGGAAATATATCCAATCGTTGTACTCAAAATTCAGAAACCATATCCAGTGGAAAATTGGAGACGGAAACAACATAAGATTCTGGGAGGATGCGTGGTGCACTCCCTCCCCTCTTAAAGAGGAGTTTCCTTGGTTGTATAGGATCACTCAATGCCCAGTAGCCACCTTGCTTCAAAGTTGGGGGGGTATTGAGGAGAATGATAGCAGTGCGGCATGGAATTTGGATTTTCGAAGAGATCTCAAAGATGAGGAGATCGAGGATTTGGCTACTTTACTCACTAGGCTCCAGCCGGTTCGGTTCATCGCTCAGCCTGATTCTTGGCAGTGGAATAAGGATAAGTCGAGGCTTTTCACGACAGGATCCTGCTACAATATGTTTCTAGCAGAAGAGACGACACCGACAAACGGGTATTTGGCCCCAATTTGCAAAGCCAAAATGCCGACTAAATTCAAAATCATGGCCTGGTTGATCATGCAAGGAAGACTAAATTGTACTGTCCAGATTCAAAAGAAATTCCCTAGCTATTATTTATCTCCTTCCTCATGCTATCTTTGCAGGGCTGCTGATGACGATGCTCGGCATCGTTTCGGGGATTGCAAGATTCTAAAGATAGTGTGGAGTTCTTGGCAACAGGATTTACTAACTATGCCTGGACCCCCAAACAGTACAAATGTTCAAATCTGGATTTCAGAACTGATGGATCACTTGAAAAGCTACTGGCAGCTGATTCTTTTTGCTATATGGGCTGCAGTATGGGAGGCGAGGAACAGTTGCTTATTTCACAATTCTGATATCAATGTAAATAGAATAGTTGAGAGATCTCACTTTTTGTTTGCTACATGGGTCTCTTCTGGTAAGCTAGGGCTAGGATACTCTTTTAGTGATTAGGTGACTCAGTGGGCGCCTATTTTGTACTCTCTGTAATAGGATTTCTGGGTTGCTCAGGGTTTCTTTAGTTTTTCTCCCGTTGTACCTTTGCACCGAGGCGTTGGACATCTCGTCCTATTAATATATTACATTTCTTTTCAAAAAAAAAAATGCTTGATCTACAAGTCGAGACAAAACTTAATTTTACCAAGATCTTTCATTTCAAATTCTTTCTTTAAATAATCTGCTACTTTTGGAAGTTCTTCAGGACTTCCAATAATGTTCAATCATCAACATATATAGCAATTATAACAAATGTGGATCCAATTTTCTTGATGAAAACACATGGGCAAATTGAATCATTCTTGTAAACTTCTTTAGATAAATACTCACTAAGACGGTTATACCACATTCGTCCAGATTGCTTTAGTCCATACAAAGATCTTTATAACTTTATTGAATAAATTCTTCAAGAATTTGAGTTAGATGTTGCAGGCATCTGAAATTCTTCTGGGATTTTCATATAAATATCACTATCAAGAGATTCATATAAGTAGACTGTTACTACATCCATTAAACGCATTTCAAGTTTTTCTTGGACTGTCAAACTCATAAGATATCTAAATGTAATTACATCGATCACAGGAGAATATGTTTCCTCATAATTAATACCTAGTCTTTAGGTAAAACATTGTGCAACAAGTCGCGCTTTATATTTTACAACTTCATTATTCTCATTTTTTTTTGCACAAAAACCCATTTATACCCTACAAGGGTCACACTTCAGGTGTTTGGACTACAAGTCCAAAACCTTTTCATTTTGCAAGTGAGTCAAACTCTGCCTGGATTGCGTCTTTCCATTTTTGCCAAAGATGTCTTTTGCAACATTCTTCAATAGATTTTGGTTCAAGATCTTCGCTTTCATTCAAAACATCAAGCGCTACTTTACATGCAAAAATATCATCAACAACCTTTTCTTTTCGGTTCCATCTCATCCCCGTGGTGACATAACTAATTGAGATTTCTTCATTATTTTCAGGTATATGTACCTCTTTTGGGGTTTCATTGTTAGTTATGTCACTGATCTCTTCAAGAGTATCTACCTCCTCCATTTGGACATCCTTATCAGTTGCTCCTTTTCTTTTTCGAGGTTTTTTTTATCTTTGAAACCAATTGGTCTACCACGCTTCAAGAGCGTCTTTGATTCATTTACAACAAGTTGTCCTTCAGGAACTTCAATATGAGCAAGAGCATTGACAACTGGAATATGAGATTTAGTCACTCTTTAAGGTCAGTGAATGCATCTGGCAATCTGTTTGTTATATTTTGCAAATGAATTATCCTTTGAACTACTTCTTTTTCCAGTTGTTTATTCTCTCCCCCTAATGTTGGAAAAATTGTCTCATCAAAATGACAGTCAGCAAACCGTGCAATAAAAATATCTCCAGTCACTGGTTCAAGATACTTAATTATCGATGGAGAATCATATCCAACAGATATACCTAATCTCCTTTGATGACCCATCTTAGTGCGTTGTGGTAGAGCAATCAGAACATATACCGTACATCCAAAAATTCTTAGATGGGAAATATTTGGCTCCTGACCATAAGCCAATTGCGAAAGGTAGAATTTATATAATTTGTTGGACCGATGCGTATAAGAGCTGCTACATGTAAAATAGCATGTCCCCACACAGAAAGAGGGAGTTATGCTCTCATAATCAATGGTCTAGCTATTAATTGGAGGCGTTTAATAAATGATTCTGCTAAACCATTTTGTGTATGAACATAAACAAGAGGATGTTCAACAATAATCTCAATTGATATGCAATAATCATTGAAAGCTTGAGTTGTAAACTCACTAGCATTATCAAGACGTATTTTCTTGATCGGATAGTCTAAAAATTGAGCTCTTAATCATATTATTTGAGCAAGCAATCTCGTAATCGCCAAGTTACGAGTTGATAATAAAGACACGTGTGACCGTCTCGTAGATGCATCAATTAAAACCATAAAATATCTAAATAGTCCACACGGTGGGTGAATGGGCCCACATATGTCACCTTGTATACGTTCTAGAAATGCAGGAGACTCAATTCCAACCTTAGTTGGTGATGGTCTAATAATAAGCTTTCCTTGAGAGCATGCAGCATATAAGAATTCACTAGAGTTAAGAATCTTCTGGTTCTTAAGTAAATGTTCATATGAATTCTCAATGATTTTTCACATCATTATAGAACCAGGATGTCCTAGCCGATCATGCCAAATATTAAAAACATTGTCATCAGTAAACTTCTGGCTTACTATAGCATTTATCTCAATTGTTGTAATATTCATGTAGTATAAACCAGAAGAAAAAGCGAGTAATTTTTCTAATACATATTTCTTACCCGATACCATACTTGTGATATGAAGGTATTCAATATGTCATTTATTAACTGTCTCGATATGATATCTATTTTTCTTAATATCTTTGAAACTTAACAAGTTTCTTCGAAACTTAGTAAAGAGTAGTGCATCGTTTATAATAATCTTTGTTCCTTCAGATAACAATAAATTAGCTCATAAATTTCGCACTACCAGATATTGTGCTAACATTAGCTTCTTGCATGAGCAAATGAGAAAATTATTTTTTATTTGTAAACATGGATGTGTCGTAGCACTGTCTACAAGACAAATATTTTCATCTTTGATCTTGATTCTAGCTAAATTTTGATCATGAACATCCATATTTTCTTCATCAAATTAAAATAAATATTCGTAAGAAACACTTTATTTTATATATAAATGCGAGAAAAATACACTAAAATAAATACACAAAAGCAACACAGATTGAAAAAAAACATACAAAAGTGATACACATAATCAAAAGTAATAATAATAAAATTCAAAAATTCATCTTCATTCAGTCACATCTTCCTTCCGAGTTTTCAAAAAATATGCTACATCCAAATGTGACATATTAAGAGGACTTTGGTCAATGTCATCATTTTGATAAATAAAATTTGTCTCCATATTTTTACTCTTTTCTTTCAATGATGCTTGATAAAGATCAACAAGATGCTTTGACGTACGACAGGTACGTGACCAATGCCCTTTCATACCACATCTGTAGCATACATTTTCAGAATTCTATGAAACTCTTTTTCCTTTTTCTTCTTTCTTCTCATTATTTTCCCACTTCTGGTGGTTGATATTATGTTTATGATAAGAAGAGTTTTCATAACCACCACGATATGTATGTCGACCTCTACCATGTCTACGACCACGGCCACGATTATAACTTCTTCCATGTCCAGTACTATTTGATGCTACTGCATTCACTTCGGGGAATGGAGTAGAACCAGTTGGACGAGCTTCGTGATTTTTCATTAATAGCTTGTTATTTTGTTCAGCCACAGAAAGATATCTCTAAATATTTTTTAAATTCTTTCTCTCAATACTACTGCTACAGAAGCACATTCGAGACATGAAAAGTGGATAATGTTTTTTCTAACATATCATCATCAGTAATCTTTTCTCCACATAATAATAATTGAGAGCTAATTCTAAATACCACAGAGTTATACTCACTCAAGCTTTTAAAGTCCCGTAACCGAAGATGCATTCAGTCATAACGAGCCTTTAGAAGAATTACTATCTTTTGGTGGTTATATCTTTCTTTTAAACATGTCCACAATTCAAGTGGATCTTTTATGGTAAGGTACTCAATTTTCAATCCTTTATAGAGATGGTGACGAAGAAAAATCATTACCTTGGCACGAGTTTACAAGGACTCATTGTTTCCCTCTTTGATGGTGTCTCCAAGACCCATCGCATCAAGATGAATTTCGGCATATAAAATCCATGATAAATAATTTTTGCCCGAAATATCAAGTGTCACAAATTATAACTTCGTGAGGTTTGACATATTGCTTCACAAGATATATATAATATATTAGAATGTGACTATTTAAACAATTATTATTTTTTAAACAAATTTTTAATCTATTTTAATGGAATAGATAAGATATATATATATATTAGTTAATAATAAATAATACCAATTATATATATGTTCACATCTTGATATTTAATCAAAATGTACTATTTGTATGAATCGGTAGGACAACCTCCAGGAAAGGGCGTTGAGACAGAGTCTACTTAGAATAACTGGCCTCCTAAGACAAGATAACCCATCTCCCTTTCAATGTTTAGCTTAACTCGAGACAAAACTTACCTATTATCAACCCAAACTTATAGTACTTTTTATAAAAATCAAGAATAGAACATAATCAATCGATAAAATATTAAATAAATTTATTTATTTGACTTTTGATTTCTGATGTAGAAGATCGTACTAGACGCAACTACAGAGCATACTTTCT
>JAJIYU010021243.1:0-10106 GCA_030144865.1 Tinospora cordifolia | reverse complement strand
AATTTTGTATTTCTGTATAATCATGTATTTCTTATTTATAATTCATTAATTTATACAAAAAAATACATATCGAACCCGTCGACTAAATGTCCAAAAATACGGGTCGTTACACCTTTTGACAAACATGGCTCATATATGTAGGTCTTGTTGTTGAAGTAGCTGCTAACCGTTCTTAATAATGTAATATTGTAACTACAACAATAGGTTATGTTTAACTTATTGAATATTATAATAAAATTTTTTATTTAAATATATGAGTGTTTTTTTAAGTGAATCATGAGTATTGCAATTTTAGTAAATAAATTCAACATTGTACTTCGAAAGATTTAGTTAAGAATTTTGTTTATGGCAACAAACCTATTTGTTGCTATTAGTGTAACTTTTTGTTACTAAAACAACTAAATAGTAAAAAAAAATAAATAAATAAATAAATAATCTTATTGCTACAGATAACTATTAACTCATGACATAATTTAACAATGAAAAGTATTATCACTAAAAGTTTTTATTGCTAAAACTTAAATTTTACAACAAATCAATTTGTTGCTAAAATAAACATTTAGCAACGATGTACTTTGTTGATATAATTACTTTTTAGCAACAAAAAATTTATGTTGCTAAAAGAGTTATTAGCAACAATTTTTCTTTATTGCTAAAAAGTTTTCGCAACAAAAAAAAAGTTTTTAAAAACAAATATTTTCATTTTGGAATACCAACGAATATTTTTAATGGAGATGCCAACAATATGTATCTTTATTATGAAACTTTTCTTCATAACTTTCATAAGGTAAAGGTAAATTAATTTGATGCTGAAAATCAAAAGGCTTTTTTTACGTACCCAACAAGTATATGTGAATTCAAAAAGTGTTCAAAAATAATTTATGAGCATTATTTAATTTCCTTCCTTCTTTTTTTCTTCTTCTTTATTTTAATATCTTTATCTCTTTGTCTTAAGAAATGTCCTTGAAGATGAAGATAACTTCATTCTTATATCACTTGTAAACTTTGCAAGATGGGAACCAGACTATGGTTGCTTCAAGTTTTGATTGCAAGTTTGCTAAATATAGTGAAAACACTAATTTGAAATGTTACACCGCATACTGTTTTGTGTGACGACCCCCCTCAAGACTAATTATTATTGCCATCATTTGTGGGTCCACAGAACCCCCCTTAAGGCCCTTTGGGCTAGGTGTTCACTCACAAGTATTGTCCCTCCCCTAGGGGTTTTATTTCGCCTCGGAGATTCGATCCTGAGACCCTATGTGTTAAGTACTCAAATCTTTCCTCATCTGCTACCATTGAGCCACGTGGCTATATGGTAGCAGATGAGGAAGGATTTGAGTACTTAACACCTAGGGTCTCAAGATCGAATCTCCACGGAAGCGAAAGAAAACCCTTAGGGGATGGGACAATACCTGTGAGTGAACACCTAGCCCAGAGTGTCGTGAGGGGGTTATGTGGGCCCACGGATGATGGCAATGGCAATAAGTCCGGATTGGGTTATCATAGTAAAAGGCACCTTTATTGTGACGACCCCCCTCAGGACTTATTGACATTGCCATCATATGGGAACGGGCCTCCAGAACCCCTCTCAGGGCACTCTGGGCTAGGTGTTCACTCACAGGTATTGTCCCCTCCTCTCAAGGTTTTCTTTTGCCTCTGTAGAGTTTTGAACTCATGACTCTGGGGGTTAAGTACCTTAAGCAATCCTTATCTGCTACCATTGAGCTGCTTAAGGTACTTGACCCTCATTGTCATCAGTTCGAAACTCTACAGAGGCAAAAGAAAATCCATAGGGGAGGAGACAATACCTGTGAGTAAACACCTAGCTCAGAGTGCCCTGAGGGGGGTTCTGGGGGCTCGTGCCTATATGATGGTAATGTCAATAAGTCCTGAGGGGGGTCTTCACATTTCTTTCTACATTTATATTGTTCCATGCATGAACTATCAATCCCATTACATTTTTTTATGATAGTTGAAAATTTGGTGATGTGATATAGATTGTTACTGGTTGTTTGATGTGGAAAAGACAGGCAATGTTTTTGTCTTCTTAGAAACACAATAATTTTGAAGTCAAACATGTCATTTGGTTATGAATCTTTTTTTAAGCTTAATATAACTTTTAGCTACAAAAATATTAATGAACCTAAATATATCTTTAGTTATAAATATATTTTTGAAACTAAATGTATACTTTGGGTACAAAATAATATTAGAGCTAATTAAACATATATTTTGACTACAAATATATACTTATAGTTAATATATTTTAGCTATATAAAAAAATTTTAAAGTCAAATATATTGTTTAGCCATGAATTTTTATTTATAGCTGAACATATGTTTTGGCTAAAAAAAGTTATTTGTAGCTAAATATATATTCTAATTAATTACAAAAATACTTTTGAAACTAAATATATTCATTAACTATGATCATTTATCTGTAGCTGCAATATATTTTTCAGCATTGAAAGTAATTTTGAAGCTAAAAACATAACTTTAGAGATATAATTTTATTTGTAGCCTGTTAAGGTGTAACACCCCGCCTCCCGAGCCTCATCATCCACGTCATCTGATGGTCTAATTTTCTTTGATCAATAATCTTGGGCTGCCCAAGAGATGGGCCCGTACTACATTTTTTCCATCTTAAGCCCAAATCCATGAGAATTTTTGTATATAATTGTCTACATACAAAATAATTTGTGGCATTATAAACAAATAAAATTAATTCTTTATTTATTCTAAAATTCTGAGTACATGATCTTTTACAATGGAAAATAAAATTTAAAGCTGAAAGAAATAATTTAGTTTGAGCCCACATGCCCTACAAATAAAAAATTCCTAATAACCTTTCACGTAGGCTGAATAATTAATTTCATGAAATATGAAAAATAGGGAGGTGAGCTAAAAAGCCTAGTGAATCATTCAATCTATTTAATTCATTATTTCAATCAAATAATACAAGCATATCAAACACTTTCAAGGATTTAATCAATTCAAACAACATATTATTTCAGTTGTAATTTAGACCGAAAGGGATTAACCTCTGTGTTCCAGATCTATAGAGAGAGATCAATTCTGAAACTCAAACTATTCTCTATGCAGTGGGATCACTCATGAAACCCAGTCCACTCTGGTGCCAAACCTGACAGCCAGTCAAAAGGTCGGTAACACACACGGAGAGCATCGGTCCCTGTGCCGGTATGTGGTTGCGATCTTTATTTAATCTTATTTTTGTGTGCAAGAACATAATAAATAAATATTTTAACAGTATTTAAACACTCAAACATTATCACATGAACATTGACTTTCAATTTCTGATATATAAGATCGTATAAGATGCAACTACAGAGCATACCCTCTTGGTCATGAACAGTATATTGATGCATGATAAATAATAGCTCTAATAGTATAATATTCATATTGACTTTCGATTTCTAATGTAAAAGATCGTACAAGACGCAACTACAGAGCATACTCTCTTGGTCATAAGCAATATAATAATTGAACGGCATAAATACAAAGGACAAGAATAAAATCAAACTAATAAAACAAGCAAGCATTATTTAAATCAAAATAATAAATTAAAAGAAAGGGAAAGAAATTTACTTCGAGATCACTTCCTAAATTGTGTAGCACTTTGTTGCTACTACTTCACAAGCTATTTAGAATAGCTCAAGAAAAGAAGAAAATGGTTAAGGTTGCCAAGAATGAGGAAAAGAGAGAGTAAGAGGAATTTCAACTCTTCCTTTGTGATGAGTGAAATGGTTAGAGTAGGGGGGTTTATATAGTCTTATGGGGTTAGTTTTGTCATTTTTTACCTTCCAAATCAGGAGAATTTTCATTTTTAGCTTGCTTTGGTGGCTAGATGATTAGGATTTTTGGCATCTTTTCCGTCCAAATCAATGGCTAAGAATGCATTTATTTCTCAATCCAATGCCTTAAATTTATTTCCTCAAATTTTTTTATATATGCATTTGGGGGGGGGGGGGGGGGAGAATTTGCCCGGCCCCCGCCGTGCATTAATGCGCATCGGCCTATATATATATATATATTATTTACTTTCTTAACATGCCTATTACTATATTACTGGATTACATATTACATATACTATATTACTATATTAATTATCAATTAATACATATATCAATCAATAAAATTAATTAATCAATTACTATAAATTAATCATATATATTAATATATATTACCATAAATTAATCCTATATATAATTATATCACTTCAATATATATATATATATATGTATATAATGTCACATATATAAGGACAGAGTAATATATATATGTGTCAATATTTATTAAATCGCATTCATATATACAAAAATAATCTGGGATATTACATTCTACCCCCCTTAAAAGAGATTTCGTCCTCAAAATCTATCAGTAAATTACTTGAGTGACCGTTGATGCAATGCTTCTAATGAAAAGTTCTGGGTACTTATTCTGTATTTCTTTTTCCAATTTCTCAGTAGCCTCTTCTATTCCATGGTGTTTCCAGAGAACTTTGACTAAGGGAATATTTTTTGTTCTTAGGTTTCGTACCTTGCAGTCTAAAATCCTAACCACTACTTCTACATATGAGGCATCATTTTGGATGTCTACTTCTTCCCATCGAATTATGTGGGAGGGATCTAGTTCCTATTTTCGCAGTAGTGATACGTGAAATACATTGTGGATTGAGGACATTCGATTTAGAAGGTCTAATTCGTAGGCACATTCGCTGACTTTCCTGAGTGTTTCGAAGGGTCTAATGAATCGTGGTGCTAGTTTTCCTTTGATTCCAAATCATTTGATCCCCTTCTGAGGGCTGATCCTTGGAACACTTTATCACCTAAGTGAAATTCTAGAGGTCTTCTTCTCCTATCAGCGTAGCTTTTCTGTCTAATTTGTGTAGTTGTCAGACGCTTCTGGATTTGTTTCACCTGATTGGTCATATCCTGCACGAGATTTGGCCTAGTAAGAACATGGTCCTCAAGTTCAGCCCAACAGGTTGGTGATCTACAAGGCTTCCCATAGAGAGCTTAGTACAGAGCCATCCCTATACTTACATGATAATTATTATTATAGGCAAATTCTGGCAAGTGCAAATACTTACTCTAGTTCCCTTTGAAGTCAAGGACGCAAGACCTTAGCATGTCTTCCAGCATCTAAATAACTCTTTCTGATTGGCCATCTGTCTGGGGGTGGAAAGTCGTACTCATTGTGAGTGTAGTGCCTAGTTTCTTTTGTAGACTCCTCCAAAATTGTGAGGTGAAACGGGTGTCTCGATCTGACACTATTGTCTTAGGTATCCCATAAAGGCGTACAATTTCTTTCACATAGAGTTCGCTTAGTTTACTAACTTGGTCTGTAGATCTAATGGGCAAGAAGTGTGCCACTTTAGTAAGGCGGTCCACAATCACCAAACAGTATCTTCCCCTTTCTGATTTTTAGGTAATCTGCCGACGAAGTCCATGGCAATGTTGTCCCACTTCCATTCTGGGATCGAAAGTGGTTGTAACAATCTTGAGGGCTTCTGGTGTTCTACCTTTACCTGTTGACACGTTAGGCACTTAGAGACATACATGGCTACATCTTTCTCCATACCTCTCCACCAATAGGTTTTTCGGAGATTTTGATACTTATCTCCTCTTGGATGCATCGTATGTTTTGTTTGATGGGCTTCATTTAGAATGGTTTACCTACTCGGTCCATACTGTGGTACACAAATTCTTTCTCCGAGTCTTAAGGCACCCTCGGCATCCATTCTAAAGTTGGTATGCTTTCCTTGTTGTCAAGTCATATTGTATAGATAGCCTTACTCTTCATTCAATGTCACACCCATCCTAAAATCTTAGATTAATTGGTACATTTGTGACCCTTTTCCTCCTCTTGTTTGCTGAATTTCCTACTGAGGGCCTCTGCTACTACGTTGGCTTTTCCTGGATGATAATAGAGTTGGAAATCGTAGTCTTTGAAGAATTTCATCCATCTATGCTGCCGGAGTTTTAATTCTTTCTGGGTATAGATATATTTCAGACTTTTATGATATGAAAATAGGTCAAACCTCTCACCGTACACGTAATGCATCCATATCTTCAAGGCAAACACTATAGCTTCTAATTCTAAGTCATGTGTTGGATAGTTTCTTTCATGGATCTTTAGTTGTCGCGAGGCATAGGCAACAACCTTTCCTTCTTGCACCCAATCTGTTCTATGAAGCATCTGTGTACAGAACATACGTGATGCCATGAGTTGGAGTGACTAAGATAGGGGCTGTGGTCAACCTCCTTTTTAGTTCTTGGAATGATTGTTCACACTTCTCATCCCAATCGAACAGAACTTCCTTTCTGGTTAGCCTTGTCATAGGTTCCGCTAATTTGAAAAAAATCTTGAATAAATCTTTTGTAGTGTCCAGCTAGGCCCAAGAAGCTTCAAATCTCAGTGACCGTCTTAGGTTGTTTCCAATCCATGAGAGCTTCCACCTTTTCAGGATCTATTGAGATGCCTTCTGCTAATACTACATGGCTAAGAAATTTGACTGTCTTCATCCAGAATTCACACTTGCTGTATTTGGCATACATTTGGTGTCTTCTGAGTGTTCCTATTTGAATTTGGAGTATATTAGGATGTCGTCGACAAATACCATGACAAACTAGTCAAGTTATTGCCTAAATGCTCGGTTTATTAAGTCCATGAATGCTGCTGGGGCATTGGTTAGACCAAAAGGCAATATTGTAAACTCGAAGTGTCCATATCAAGTTGTGAAGGCAGTCTTGTGTATGTTTGTTTCACGGATCCTCAACTGATGATAGGCTGACTTAAGGTCAATTTTTGAGAAGTGAGTGGCTCCTCTCAATTGATCAAATAGGTCGTCTATCCTTGGTAAAAGGTATTTGTTCTTTATCGTCGCTTGATTTAGTTTTCGATAGTCGACACAAAGTCTCATAGATCCGTCCTTCTTTTTCACGAATAATACTGAAACCCCCCAAGGTGATTCACTTGGTCTGATGAATCTTTTCTCTCGGAGTTCATCTAGTTGAGTCTTCAACTCGATTAGTTCTACTGGCGCCATTCGATATCGAGGTATCGCTATGGGTTTGGTTCCACGTTGGAGTTCGATCTTGAACTCGATGCTTCTAGTTGGTGGTAGTTCGGGCAAGTCATCAGGAAATATATCTTCGTAGTCCCGGACTACTTCTAGGTTTTTGATTTCTTTTGGTCCTTCAGAGTCTTCTTCTAAGAGGTTTTCGAGGTCATCATTTTGCTTTATGCAGTTCAACATGGCTATTATTGGGCTCCTAGGCAACTTATGAATGTCACCATTTATCTTGAAGGTTTCTTTTGACGGCAACATTATCGTTACTCTTTTCTTGGGACAATTGATTTGCGCCTGGTACTGATCCAACCAGCCACTACAAGAAATTGATGATATAACAACGTCAATTTGACAGCGACCATTTTAAAAGAAGACATGCAACAACGTTCATAAAATGTCTGTTGTCAAATCGCTTTTGTAACAGGTGTACAACAACGTTCACCATGGGAACTTTGTTGAAAAGGTTATTATAACGAGCAGACGAAGGTTGTTCTAAGTTATTAAAACAATCGTAGTTGCTCAATGTCGAATGACACCTTCTACAACATTCGTTAGTAGACTGTTGTTAAAAGAACGTAAGTTATTACAACATTTATTCGTGAACGTTGTCTATAGCCATCTATAACAACGTTTATTTGAAACGGTTTACGTTATAATATAATGCGTGAATAATGGTATAACCCGTGAATGGCGGTATAATGTAGGCATAATGATCGGATGATGTGTGTCTAAAGTAATAGGGATAATGATAGAATAATGCGTGAATAATGATATAACTCATGAATGGCGGTATAATGTAGGCATAATGATCGAATAATGTGCGTATAAAGTGGTACAGATAACGATAAAATAATGCACCAATAATGGTATAACACGTGAATAGTGGTATAATGTAGGTATAATGCTAGAATAATGCACGTATAAAAGTGTAAGGATATCTATTGAATATTGCGTGAATGATATATATGGTATATGTAACACATGAAATGTGATATAATGTAGGAATAAATATTAAATAATACGTGTATAAAATTATAGCGATAATGATCGAATAATAGGTGAATAATGGTATAAATAACCCATGAAATATTGTATAATGTAGGGATAAAGATCGAATAATGTCTGTATAAAAATCTAGCAATAATGATCGAATAATGTGTGAATAATTGTATATATAACCACCAGCGAAATGTGGTATAATGTAGGGATAAAATTCAAATAATGCCCGTATAAATATATAGCGGTAACAATTGAACAATGCACGTATAAAAATTGTTATGTTGGTTAATATATCTTATGAAATTATCTGCGCACATTATTCGTTTACCACCGCATTATTATGAAATTATTCTCATATTATACCTCTATTCAGATGCATTATACATGAATTATTCGTTTGTTATATTTGCATTACTCAGTCATAAATAAGATACAAATTTTATGTATATATATATATATATGCGTGCATTATTTGTTTATCCCCGCATTATTATGAAATTATTCACACATTATATGTGAATTATTTGTTTGTTATACTTGCATTAGTCAGTCATAAATAAGGTGCATATTTTAAGTATATATATGTGAGTGTGTGTGTGCATTATTCGTTTGTCCTCGCATTATTATGAAATTATTTTCACGTTATACATCTATTGACGCACATTATACATGAATTATTCTTTTGTTATACATGCATTATTCAATCAAAAGTAAAGTGCATATATTATATATATATATATATATATGCGCGCATTATTCGTATCACTTAAAAATAAAAAATTTCATAGTGCCAAACATATATACAATCCATCAAAAAGTGTAATTATTATTTATACAATTTATCGTTATTAATTCTAAATGACACAAAAATAAAAAGCTCTATAAGCAAGAATTCTTCTTGAGAGATTATCACGTCTCATCTCGATACATAATACAAGCATATAAACTCAAGTTCTCATTGTTCCAATCTGTATATAAATACCTACATGAAAAAATAAATAAAGTTAATTAGAATAATTTTTTTAAAAAAATAAGAATAAGAGCTAAAGAGCAACTGTAATAGTTAAAGCAACTCAATATATGTCTAGATAAAAAAATTTGAACTTAATTAGATTAATTTAAAACAAATAAATTAAGAATAAGAGCTAAAGTCGAAATCATTGAGGTTAGCCTATTAGCTCAAGAATTTCGTTGTGCTTTCCCTTGAGGTTAGCCTAGTAAAACAAGTCAAAATCATTGAAAACAGAAACTAACTTGGAAAAATCAAATGCCAGATACAAGCCTGTATGCTGTGAGAAAAAACAATATTGCAGTATCTAAAGCATTGAACAAACCATCAACTTATTTCATTTATGGTTTTACTCCAATTTGGGGAAAGCAAATGAAGATATAGTTAAGGTTACAGAAAAACTTTAAACCTTGCAAATCATAGATTCCTTACTCTAATCTTTTCTTCTTGTCATCAAGTGTTGTCAATTACTTTTCACGATCTCCAATCAGCAAAGCAATTGTCAGTCATCCATCCATCATATTCTAGTAGATCACAAAAATATTTGTTCATGCATCTCTTATGGTACTTTTCGAATTTTCGCTCACTGATGGTACTTTTTGAAGCATTCAAGATATAACTAGTGCTGGATAGATTGCAGCAACAAACACACGATGCAACAAACACACGATGCATCAAGATATGTATCTATATATGTCATTCTACCTTCCCATTATTCATTATTGAATCCAGCAAGGCGTGTATTTTTTTAGAGGAAAATCAGTCATGCAGGTGACTGTAACTGCTTTCCATTAAAATGTTATTATGCTTAAATACGAATAATATGTACAGTGTGATTCACACTGGTTAATACAAAAAATTAGGGAAATTTTATTGCATGAATGATTTGGGATATTTGGTTAAACTATGGGTCGCATGTTTAACTGCACTGATTATTTATGTATTTTTTGCAAAAGAATATTTTGCAAAGAATACATAAATAATCAGTGCAGTTAAACATGCG
>JAJIYU010021242.1:0-10103 GCA_030144865.1 Tinospora cordifolia | reverse complement strand
TTTTTCCATGGATTGGCTTGCTTTCTAATGCCTGAACCATGAGATGAAGATGTGCAATGAACCCATGAATACAAACCATATCTTATCTATTTAGCTAGAAAAGCGATGAATACAACCCAGTGAAAAGCGAAAAGCAAAAAGCAATAAATACAAACCAGATCCGATCGTTTGTAGCGATAAAGTTAAATCGCTATTCTCCTTTGCTTTCGCTTTTCACCGTTTGCTCGTGGCATAGGTTTTTTTAACTATATAAATTTTAATATTTTTGATAATAATTAATAATATACCATATAACACTAATTAACTAATAAATACACGAATAATTATATTATTAAGTTCATATTTTCTTTAATTTCCTCTAAAAAGATTACAGAAGGGGCTAGCCCGATCGATAGCAGAAGAGCGATCAGGCATGTCCCCATCGGGAATAACGGTATGGCCCACAACTTGACCCAATTCAGTCTGCAGAACAGGGTCAATCGCCCATGAGAGGATGCGTTGCCCTTGTGCCTTTGTGCTAGCCATGAAGAGGAGCCGGGGCTCTCTAGCTGTTCCCGGACCAACCAAAGTGGTGGGTGTTCTAAATAAAGGAGACACATGTCTAACAAGCCAATCAGTTGACAACATGTGTATATGGCTACACATTCATCGTGCTATACCACCACTTTTTTAATTAATCAATCAATCAATCAATTATTTTTATTTTATTTCAAGACATAAATCAAAACACTTTTTAAATAACTACTTACCATTTCGTTTGATGGTTACCATCATGACACCTTCAGTATCTTCTCCTATCTTGTCAAATTTAATTAAAATAATTTCATGAAAAAAATTATCTTTATTTGTCCAACCATTTAACGGCATCCACAATGCGCTTCAAGTGTTGAGCGCTCGTTACAGACTGAGTGTTCAACGTCTAATTAATATTTTTTTAATTTCTTTTTAAATTTTTTAAATAAACTGCTTGCAAGCTCATACATTCGATTTGTACCGAACGTATAAGTATTGCGGATGTCCTAATTAGTTTTCTTAATTATATTTATTTTTTCAGTACATTATACAAAGGCATATACGCCTAAATTCAAATAAATTAATGCTTTTTAATTATAATATAACTTAAAATAACGAGATAAAGATTACGGACCTACAATATAAGTCATGAGTTAGTTATATATAATTATATAATTTAAATAAAAGATAAAGATCTCGAGGCCTTGGAGGCCTTGATCGCTGATCGAGATAGTTTACATTTTTATATTTTTTGAATTTAATTATTAGATAAATATTTAAATTCAAAATTTAATTGTTAGACAGCTATTAACCGATATTAACTGTTTTATGAATTGTTTAAAAAGTTGTAAACATTGGAAGCTGATGTCTATTTATTTTTTTATAAATAATAAATATTTCTTTTAAAAAATTAAACTTTGCTAAATGAGTTCATTAACAAGATAGTCAATCCTAAAAACATAGTATAATTTAATTTTGAACAAAAAAAAGTGAAAAGATTATTCTCAAAATTATTGAAATAAAATAAAAAAACATACATACAAAATTCATTTAATTTTGTGAGCTAGCATTTATTTTATGAGTCAGATATAACTTTTTGAGTTAAAAATTTAAAAAATAAACAACTCATTTAATTCCAAAATTTTGAAAATAATTTTTTTTTACTGTTTTTGTTTTTTTTTTTTTTTTGGTTAACTAAACACCTCCGTTTTCTTAATTCTTCTCTCTTTTTTTTTTTTTTTTTTTTTGGTACTGTATTCCAATTATTCACCGAACGGCTTTAGTTCTGTAAAACCCTCGCCCGTACGTTCTAGAAAGCCTCCGAATATGTCGTTGGTGCAATGCGTATTATCTTTCTCGGTGCGCCCCCCACGCGGCACGCATTCAGAAGCTCACCACTTTATTTCAATTTTTTTTTTCTTTTTTAAATATCAGGGAGCTATCGTCAGTACGGCAGCAACGTGGGATTCTTTCGCATTCCACCCATTACCACCGTCTTCAGCGCGATACCAACCAACATCTCCTTCTTTATCCAAGCAATAGAGGACAAAACTGTCCTTTCCTCTGTAAAAATGTCAGCCTTCTGTTTCCTCCAACAACGGGACCACTAGGTCTCAGTCCCTGACCAGTGACCATCAAACAAAGAGCCGTAGAAGAAATATAGGCACTTTTATTTAATTATTTAGTAATTTCTTTTCTTTTCGAATTTACCAAAAAAGGTACTAACGTGGTCGGCTTCCCTGCTTCCACGTGTAATAGCATCATACGCTATCCATAAAGCTTACGCCAAGAGCATCTCCTGAACAAGTGTAGTACAGAATCTTGACACGTGGGCTTAAGATATTTCCACCTGATTTTTGGTGCTCTACACGTGGCGATGGATGGGATTTTTCATCCATCAGCTGACGTTAATCTTTAGATTCTTTTTATCGTACAACAAAGGCAATGGCTAACTGACACGCGTCCTCTTCTTCCTAAACGAGGACACGTGTTTGGTTGCTAGATTTAGATCATAAACCCCATGCATCAACCACTCTCGATCCGCCACCTGTCCCCGACCATGCTTGCCTCTATATAACCAACCATTGTGGCCAGCTAGCCGGCCCTATTGTGTATCGGTAGCGAGAGCTGAAATGTCCGCAGCGGTTGACGGCAATGAACATGAACCAGAGAAACAGGCAGAGCCGGTCGAGCCGGCCGAGTGACGATACCGAGTCAAGTGAGTCTGGGATTCTTAACGAGCAGGTTCTCGTCCTAATCTTCGAATCGATCAATTGGGATCCGCAGGTGCTCTGTTTAACGGCGTGCGTTAGCAGAAAGCTTCGCGCTGTAGCGGAGAGGCTGTTATGGAGAGAGCACTGCTTATCGCGTGCCCCGCGAATGGTAGCGGCATTGGCTAGGGGTGCGCCGAATGGCCGGCTTGACGGAGGTTGGCAAGCTCTGGCTAAGCTTTTATGCTTTTGTTGCGGGTACGATCCGAGCCAGAATTTCCGGTTGGACCGGCCACTTCCGGGTCACCTCGCGGAAGCTACTCGGTTCTCGAAGACTTCGGGTCAGAGCTTCTTGGCGAAGCGGTGTCGTGGGGATTTGTTGTACATCAGCGACCCATGCGAACACTCCTTGGAGGGCAACCACGATGATTTAGGCATTTATCGAGGGATATTTTGGGGATTCTCGACGTCGAGGACGAGGGCCTTTTTGATCGGACGGCAGATAGGGTTGGAACAGCGAGTTCGATGTCCTTATTGTGGAGATCGTGTTTGGAGTATGACGTCAGCGAGGCTCGTACCTAAGAGCGCGTCCAGAAGGCTTGGCACGCACGAGGGGGGTTTAGAGTATTTCGTGTGTTTGAGCGGGCACCTGCACGGTTCCTGTTGGCTTGTGCCGCTATCGTCCGATGAGAATACTGATAACGATCGCGAGGACGGTGACAACGATCTTGACTACAGTGACGACGACGATGATTCGGCTGGTGGGTTCCATAAGGACGACATCGACGATCGGGTACGTATGGTTGCAGGCGAAAACGGTGGACGAGATGACAAGGAAATGATTGGGTGTTGGGAAGGAACCTCGGATACAGACAAATGAGAGTTTATGTTCGTCCGATTAGGTGGTCTGTAAGATCACTGTATTTTTAAATTTTGATATGAACAGATTTTTCTTTTTTATTTAGTATCTCCGATTCTTTTTCAGTAGTAAGTATATCGGACGGCTGAGATTCAATGGGAGAATGGGGAGAGATGTAATTATGGAAGTGCATTGTCGTCATTGATAACTTAAATCCTAGGCAAGCGTGATCACGGCAGTGGAACGCTGCTGATGAGACCTGACGCAATCATATTAGGTTACGTCAGGCGATGCCATAGTGCTCCACTATCCAATAACCTTCTGCCACGTGCTTGAGTGAAACGCCAAGTGCCCTACTATGTACCTTTTTCCATCATCCATATATGGTGCAATTGTATAAAAAAAATCATATATGAACTTAATCTTAAATTTTATGATATTTATTATTTAAATTTAGCTTTATATGATATTTTTTAAGAATATTTAGAGGTCAATGGGATGAATTAAAGTTGTGTAATAATTTAAATATATTCATTATTAGTATTAACTAAACTTGTTATATAATTATATTTTTTTGGCATTATTTGTTAAATGAAAGTTTTTTTTCCTCTCTACACCTTCATTTACATCTATACTTTTATTTTCAACAAATTATTTTTAAAATCAAATAAATTTTTCTCCTTTTTAATCTTATTGTGATATTAAAAGAAATATTTTTCTTTTTAATCAAATCATATCTTATTATTATTTATTGTCTTGTTAATAGAAATATTTTTCTTTTTGACTTTAAAAATTCTATTCGAATATAAAATTTTGAATAAGTAATCTATCAATTTAAAATTCATAAAATAAAATAATGAATGTAGAAAATTTAAAAACATTAAGATATTTTTACATTTTAAGAATAGCAAGCTGCCAACTTTTTGTTGCTTCCTTATATTATGTGTTTGCTAATTAATTTAATTTTATTTTTATTAAGATAAAATTATTGGACTTACATACTCATAGCAAATAACATACTTTTTAAATGTAAATTTGACTGAAAAAAATTCTATTTTATTATTAAGAAAAAAATTTTAAGATAAATTAAACCACTGTCCACGGTAAGGCATAACATTAGATAATGGACAGATTTTAAAATTTAAATAAAAACTATTTAAAAATTAAAAAAATTCAATTAAGACTTATTTTTATAACGTAACAAGGAAAAAAAATGTTGGTTTGAGCAGTGATATTTAATAAGTGAGAATGGTGTCAGGTGACAAGAAAATAAACAAATATTAATATTTATTACAGTGTCAAAAAGAATAATTAATGTAAAAAAGGGTCTTACTATAGAGTAGTGTAATATTATGAGCGAAAAAGATAGAAAAAAAGTGTAAAACATAAAATAAATAAATAATTTATTAGGTTGCCAAAAAAACAAGTTTCAATGTGAATAGCAAGTCTGCAAACCATTACATTGTTTCGAAAACTTCAAAAATATCCTTGCTTGAAATTACTAAATTATCCTTTAGTGAAAAATAAAACTTTTTTTAACACCCTATTCGCTCTGTGCTATATTTTTGTCTAAGGTATTTTTTTTAATTTTATTTCTTATTTTTGTCAACAACAATTATCGGGGGTTGAGGGGTTTGATCCTTGCCCTCTTGTGGAATAGGGGGATATCGCTACCAGCTGTTCTGAGGAGTTAGGAGTTTTTAAGATTGTATTTGATCGGTGAGAATTTTTTTAAAACAAATTTTATTTTTTTAAGAAAATTTTATTTTCTCATATTTTTTTTTGATAAAAATAATAAAAAAGATTTCAAATATTTTCTGTACTTAACAAATTTTTTCAGTTTAAAGGATAAGAAAATAATATTTTTTCATGCGACCATTTTTTACATTAATTTAAAAATAATTATTTATAATTAATTTTTATTAAAATCTTTTATGTCTAAGCAAATAATCAAGAAAAAATTTTCTTAATAACATTTTCTCAAAAAAAAAAAAAAATTTAAGAAAACAATATTTTCTCAAAGAATTTTTTTTAAACAACCAAACACATTTTTAATGTCTTTTCGTCAAAGGTGCAAGTTTCAACATTGAGAATGAGAATAAAAATTTGTGAGAGCTATCTTTCTTATAGTTATGTCGTATTTTAGACAATGATTAATTTCATAATGTATATAAAATTAGTCTAAAGATTTATAATTAAAAAAAAAAGTAAAATTATGTTGATCTACTCACTTTGTAATACCTAAAATTTGAGTAAAAAAAATTACTGTTCAAATATACGGTTACTATAGCGTATGTACTATTTTGTCAGCAGATAAAATAACTTTTGACGGTTACTGTAGTTATAGTAATAAACTATTAATTACTGTAAAGTTTCGTCTTTTTCTGTAAAAAAAAATTTATATAAATTTCTCCCTTCATTCTAAAAATTCATTCCAGCAAGAAAGAAATAATTTATTTGCTTACTTTCTTTTCTTATCTTATTTTTCTGTTGTTTTAAACAACAAATATAGTAGTAGAAAGGAAAAAATACCAATTTCTGAATAGCAGTAGTGAAGATCTACTGTTTGACACCTTTTCTGAAGCAAACGGAAGGCTCTACTGATCAAAGTATGTATAATAATGCTGCCCTAGTGTTTATTTAAGATTGGAGATGTCGTTATTCACGTATACGTAGTCTATTATTTACAAGTACGGTACTGTTCACTATTACTATTTAGTACTGTTCATATTTATTATTCAAAAATACATAATATTTATACATACAATACTATTCAGATACACGGTATTGTTCATATATATGGTACTGTACATATGTACTGTTCAAAGACAGTTATTAAATCACATTTTCAAACATAGATCCTAAAGATTGATAGAGAAGACTCAAAACAAAGGGGGAATAACAACACAACGATTAAGGTGAAAGTTATTACCTTACTCTCTAATATTATTTGAATTTTAAGGCTGAATATGTAATGTTATATTATTTGAATGTCTAGAAGTATGCAAGGACATTGATTAAATGATTTGTAAAATTCTTTAATTTCTCCTAATTTATATTGCTTATGGTCAAGAGAGTATGCTCTGTAGTTGGGTCTTGTACGACCTTCTACATCAGAAATTAAAAGTTATTGTTTTCATTTATGTAAATGTTGATTTATGATGTCAAACTGATGGAATGTTTAAATACTATCGAAATATTTATTCTATTATGATTTGCACACAAAAATAAGATTAAATAAAGATTTCAACAACGAACCGGCATTGGGACGGATGTCCTTCGTGTGTGTTTCATACAGAATTAGAGCTGATTGTCAGAATTGATACCAGAGTGAACTAGGTTTCAGGAATGAACTCACTTCATAGAGAAGGGTTTCAGTTTTAGGATTGATATCTCTCCCAAGATCTGGAGTATAGAGTATTTGAAACGCCTAATAAATGATAAGTGTTTGCATGTTCAGTGTTTGATTTAAATAATATTATTGATGTACTGTATATGATCCACTAGGCTCTTGAGCTCACCCTATTCACTATTTTTTAGGTAACTATTGAAAACATTGCTTTTAGCAAATTAATGTAAATTAGTAATAGTATGCCTCATAGTATGAGGATATTAGAAAATGAATTGTATTGTAGGACATGTGATCCACTATATTTGATCATGTCAGTTGTCGATCATCAAGCCAAAAAAGTATTTGTATTATCAAAAGGTGGCTATGGAACCTACAAGATTGTTTATAACTCAAATCATAAATTAATGTCTTCAGTTATTATGTAATCTCAAGGTTATTGCTATTTTGTTTCTAAGCAAGTGTATTTATACTTTATTTTATACCTTGGGATATGATCTGGTACAACTAACAGATGTGACAAATGATGTAAAGAAAAAAGTAATATCCTTAGTTCTCAGATAGAAAGCAGGATTGACTGTACTCGAAGGTAATGACGTCTCAAGTTACGAGACAACCACGTTGCCTATGACGTATGTGACAAATTCGGGAGCAGGGGTGTTACACACTTACAACTATAAGCCTAAAAACCCTTCAATTTATATTCTGCTAAGTATCTTTATTTGCTTAGTTAAGGCAAGTTACTCTATATAATATAGTCTAACCTTTTGATTTCTTTATTCTAAGACTTTTAGGGTCCATTTAATGCATAGAATGTGATAAGATTATTTTGGTAAGAGATGGTAGGATAAGATATAAACATTTTAAAAAAAATAAAAATATAAACAAAATTTATTTTCGGTAGGATAACTCAATCTCGCCAAAAATGGTAAGTTTGCATTATCCCACCCACATGGAATAATAAGTAAGCTTGAATAAATTTTTATCCTATCCTAAAAAGCTCCAAACATCAATTAGGACAAAAATTTATTCAATCCTTGTCCAATTCGATATAACAAATAGGGCCTTAATTATTTAAATACTGACCGATATAACAAATAGGGCCTTAAGAAAAAATTATTTAAATACCGACAAGTTTTTTGCTTTATCTAACCTAGGCAGCTAGAGTAGATTTGTCTCTCTTTTAAATTCAATTATGTTTTTCAATAATTTTTTTGACATCCTTAAAGAGTTGCATTTAACAAAAAAAACAAAACAAAAAAAGTCATATAAACTCTATTTTAAATATCAAATTCACAACATTTAATGTAATATGTACTTACAAAATTGGATGAAAAAGATAGCATACATTCGATATGCATACTCAATTACTCATTTATTCAATAGTTATTAAGTACATATTATATATTTAGTTTTAAAATAAAGTTTATGTAACATTAATTTTTTTAAAAAGTTATATTTTTAGTCTTTTAAACCAAAATTGAAGTTAAAATGGATATTAATGGCCTACATTTATTTCATCCCTCATGAATTACTAAGGCTACGTTAAAAGAACATAATTCACAAAGAAAAAAAAAACTTTAAAAGCAGCTTTTTATATTTTCTAAAAAGTTTCTCTCTAAAATTTTTAAAAAGAAAACTGTTTTTTAGATCTTTTGAGTGAAACATGTTAGCTATGAATTTTATGCAATTACTAAAGTTGACCTTTACATGTGTATCAGAGTCCACAAGTCCTTTCTTGCATCTACATGAGAGTAATGAACGTTTAGAGGAAGTTCAACAGAAGCAGAACAAGGAAAGAATCTACAAGAGCCACCTGAAAACCTGATGAAATATATTACAGTGGCATCACAATCCGCGTCACAAAAGAACAAGAAGGCCTGGCTAAAAGAATTCCCGGTCAGGGAAGAGAAGGGGCGCAATGAGAGACCAGAAGTAGAGTGCTGCAGTGAGCCATTGGGTGCATATCCTAACCCAAACAGAGGTCCAGCCAACATCTATCAGATCGGAACTTCCAGACTGTGCACTGGTCCAACCAGTAAGAAGCATACCCGAGTACATGCTAGCAAGAGCAAATATTAGATGGAAGAATGTATAAGAATAACTAACTGGGCGTGCTTCAGCTTCGGCACTCTTCCCTCTTTTCCCTTCTTCTAAGTTGTCTGATTCGAGAAGAGGCCTACTCCCACCTAAAACAACAGATTTGAAAGCATCAGGAGACTCATAACTGTTTTGGAAAGAATCTAAATGTTTTGAACAATTTACAATGTAAACAATAGTCGGAGGGTTTCAGATTTGCAATTTGAGTTCAAGACACAAAAGTTGGGCGACTGAGAAGGGTACCTGACTTGGGTGAGGATGGTGGGGAGAGAAACGTTGCTGAAGAACCAGCCCGAACTGCAGAGTACAAGACAGAAAGAACCGTTGTGAGCATCCCGAGAATGAGGGTACCAGTAGAGACCCCTTTGAACTTGTTATGGAGGCCGTTGCACACATAATCACGGGGCTCGCTTGAGAGAGCACTGTAGCACAAGTATGCACAGTACACAGCAATCACAGAAGCAGGCAGGAGACTGCCATTTACCTGTTTCATGTTCAAGCCCCACAAACAATGTGTCATATGATGCCATTCACTCATAGAAACTTCACGAGCAGCTGATGGTGGGAATACATACCAAAAATCAACTCAATCACAGAATTCTAGCTGCTGACTAAGGTGGCATTTGCTAGCTAACCTAAAGAAAGTAGAGGGTAATGGAAATTTATTCTTTTGGTAAATTTATTTTTTAATTTTTCTTCCTCTAATTGACTTCCACAAGAATATCCAAAATAATCTGATTCATTATACTGAAGCTGAAACCCATTCTACAAATAGAGTTTCAGAATAAAGTAGATGCAGAGATTGAATGGTGTTAAACAGGCCATAAGTGAGTTCTTAATATAAAAAACTCAAGCACAGCAGCTTTAGGTCAACAAGCCTGCTGATAGTTTATATATGCTCATAACAAAGGGCAAGCAAAAATTTTGTCAGGATAGGATGGAAAATGCGTGGATATCTTAACAGGTCATGGAACCATGGTGGCAGAATATGATGGGTCAAAATGAACACAAACTCAACAACAGAATCATTTCCAAACAACCTAATTTTTCCATTTCTCATTTTCAAGGTAAT
>JAJIYU010021241.1:0-10148 GCA_030144865.1 Tinospora cordifolia | reverse complement strand
AAAGTTGAATTTTTCTTTACCTTTAAATGCCTTGATTTTATTAAATGTGAAATTGCACTATTGAATTTATTCTAAGGCATGTGGTATTGAAAAATAGAAAGTCAAGTGTGTATCGCTTATAAAGTAACACCGGCCCGACCCGCCAATTGGTTAAGTCCACCGTCAAAAGGAACGATGGTTATGTCCAACTCTCAAATTAAAGAACGTGGGGGTTGGGGTGTTACAAAAGAAGTTGAATTTTTTTCTTTACCTTAATTGCTTTGATTTTATTAAATGTGAATTTGTACTATTGAATTTATTCTAAGGCATGTAGTATTGAAAAATAGAAAGTCAAGTGTGTGTCACTTGTAAAGTAACACTGGCCCGACCTGCCAATTGGTTAAGTCCACCGTCAAAATAATGGTGGTTGTCCAAAACTCAAGGAATGTGGGGGTTGGGGTGTTACAACACCACTTCAAGGGACCAACCAGAAGTTGATGGCGAATAACGAAGATGGATCCTAACACAAATGTTGAAGTAATGAGTTAGGAAAAGTTCATGGAGATCTTCTATGAAAAGTTTTTTCTAAAAGTAACCTTGAGTAAGCTACAGGAAGACTTTGTCCGACTGAATTATAGGTACATGATTTTAGTTGAATATGAAAAGAAGTTTACAGAGCTGACCAAACTTTCACCAAACTTGATCAGGGAAGAAAGAATGAAGACTAGTTGTTTTCACAAGGTTTCAAGATGGAGATCAGAAAGACAGTGAAAACAGAGATCAGAAAGACAGTGAAAACACTGAGCCTAAAGACTTATAAAGATGTTATGGAAAAAACCCTAACTCTGGAACAAGACATCAACCTGAACCAATGGGTGAAAGGAAAGAAAAAATGAGCAGGGGATGAGAAGGATCATCAGAGGGCCTAGAAGAAGAATACAAGTTGTGAGAAAACAACACATATACAGAAGTAGGGGCAAAATAAAGAAGAGTTAAAAGAATAGATGAAAAAGCAAGGACTGCATTACGTGTGCAGGCAGAAGAGTCATCTTACTTGAAATTGCTTAACTACACTTGGTTAGGCTCCTCAGAAACAAAACACTCAGGGAGGAGGTAAGAATGATCATTCTCAGAGCAAATAGCAACAACAGAATGCCAACCTAGGGCAGAATTAGGGTCATGGACAGAACTAGGCCAGAGTGTTTGCTGTTGAAACTCAAGAAGATCAAGATCTACCCTAGAAACCCTAGTATAACAATATTGGGAAAGAAAAACTTGTTTTAAACTTAATTAGAACCATAGAGTCCTTTATTTAAAATTACTATATGTTAGCATTTACGAATTTTGGCTTGAATAAGGTTCTGTACCTAAACTTTTCTAATTAATGAAATTAATTTCCTTAAGAGGCTTTGTGTCTATGTTTTGAATGTTAAAAATAGAAAGAAAATGTTAGTCACTTAAATTAGCAATCCCAAGGCTTTCCATTTTCAACCTTAAATGGAAGTATCAATTAACCAAAGACTTTAGGTTGGGCGTAACCATGAATGACAAACAAGCCTACCTCTATAGCATGTCTTGCCAACCAGATCTACTACATTAGATCAGGGAAGAATAGAGACAAGACAAGTGGCTTGTAGGCATAATCGAAGGAGTTATACAGGGAAATCATATTGACTTCAGGTTAGATGCTGAGAATAACCTAAGACTAGGGGAAAGGATCTATGTACCTCAATATGGGCAGAGTAAGCAGACCATACTGGATGAGGCTCATCAGACCAAGTATACAATGAAATCTAGGTGGAGATAAGACTTATCAAAACCTTAGAAAGACTTACTGGTGGAAAGGAATGAAGAGGAACGTGGCTAAGCATGTTGTCAAGTGCTTAACCTGTAAGCAAGTGAAAGCAGAATACCAGAAACCCTCTGGAATGTTACAATCACTCCCTATCCTTCAATGGAAGTGGGATAACAATGCCATAGACTTCGTCAGTGGTTTACCCAGGAATCAAAAAAGAGAAAACACTGTTTGGGTGATTGTAGATTGTCTCACCAAAGTTGTTCATTTCCTGTCAATCAGATCCACACACCAAATTAGTAAGCTGGGAGAACTATATTTGAAGGAAATAGCAAGACTTCATGGTGTGCCTAACACGATTGTAACAAAGACTTCATGGCCATACAAGGTGCATTATTGTCCCCATCTATTGGCTTAGTGAGGAGGTTGATTAGATTGGCAAAAACATGGCTTAAAACTATGAATTTTTGCTAGTTTTCTTGATAAAAAAATGCCAGAAATTGTAGAAAATTCTAGAAAAATCAAAGGAGAAAGTAGTTGGAGCACATGGGCTGGCTCACGTGCTGAAATCTGACTCATGCAGGCTGAAGGCCCGTGCTAGCGGCTCATGCACTAATCCAATCGAAATTAAACATTTTTTTTGTTTTTATTTCTCTTTTTCTTTGTATGTATATATATGTGACGACCCATGTTTTTGACATTGGATTGATGGATCCAACATATATGTATTCTATGTATTTTATAAAATTTTAATGAGAAAATACAGAATTGTTTTTCAATTTTTTCCAATTCTGAGTTAATTATTGAAGAAAATGAAAATAATGTGAGAAAATGCGATTTTAGAGGAAAAGCACATGAAACTATAAAGAAAATGTGTTTTCTTGAGGAAAATAACCTTTAGAATTGATTTATGAATTTTTTGAATAATCATGGAATTTTTAGAATGATAAATGAAATTTTTGGGAGAAAAATATGATTTTTGAAAAATTATTAAATTTTTGGAGAAAATAATTGAATAAATGATAAAATGATGTATACTGGAGATATTTTGATGAGAGATGATGATTGGATAAATTTTAATAATTTTAGAAAAAAATGCAATTTCGCTATATATATATAAGAAAAGAAAAGGATTTAATAGAAAAAAAAAATTTGGACCCGGCGCATGGGTCGAGTAGCCCATGCAGACCAAGTCTCGGTCAGGCTTGGTGCCCGACCCATCTGCGCAAGTGCGAACGTAAGCCGGCCCACGCGCCAGAATGGGCCCATGCGCCCAAGTGGGCACCCCTTTTGCCCTCTTGTCGTCTTATGCGAATTTATCCAGATTTTTGACAATTTTTTGTCGATTTTTGGAGGATTTTCCATCAGATTTCAACAAGAAACCATAGGAATCCATGGTTTTGCCATCAACTCATGGCCTTCATTGTGGCCAATAGGCATTGCGAACTAGGCAGCCAGCCTGTGAGGTTGGAAACCATCTGAATGGCCACATGTCACCCATCTTGCCATGCAAGTTTCTCTCATGCAACAAAACTCCTTCTTGAGCTCAAACCCAGAAAAAAAGTTCCAGCAACTTAGCACTATTTACAAGATCAGATCTTCCTCATTTCTTGGCCGAATCTCGTGATCTATAGCTTGTTTTGAAGTTGATATCACCATCTACGAAGTCCCACAAGTAGTTTGTCCAATCTTGAAGCCATCTAAAACTGAAATCATAGAGAAAATTTTCTATTCATAGGGTTCAAACCCAGGAAACCAGAGAAGCTTATGTTGGAACCTTCTTAGAGCTTCGAATCCTAGGTTGTTTCAAGTGACCTTCTTAGAGGTAAAACTGACCACCCTCTTCATTTTCATATCTATTTTAACCTCCAAGTGTTAAAGAACGAAAATTAGGGCTTTACACATGATTTTCGAACCATTAAATTTGGTTACTTACTCACTGTTACAACTGTGTAACAGAAACAGCTGGAGCAACTTTGGGAAAGCTCACTCTTGAACCATTCTAAGCTCGTCCCTAAGGTAAAATCCATCATCCTACCTCCTTATCAAATGTATTCAAGTGTCCAAGTGGTAAAAATTGGATATTAGAACGTTTAATATGTTTTATAAGCCACCATTGTTAACTGTTAGACTTACTATTGCAATAATGCGGCAGAAACAGTTTGAGACCAGAATCAGAGCTATATTTGGGATACCTAAAGCCACCCATTCGGACTGGAACCAAAGGCATGTTAGACCTCATAGTAGAGGTTTTAGAAAGGTATAAAGATCTGACCTTGAGCCTTTGTGAATGCATTTTGTTATACTTACAAATATGTCATGATTGTAGAGTGCTAGAACAAATTTTTTGTGTTATTTAAAATACATCAGAGAAATTAGTGGAAAGATAGGCATGAATTTGGCATTGCATGTTACTAATTCAAAGTATTTTTGATTAATGGATGTGTTATGATCTGTATACTGCAATTAGACATAGGAAATAACCCATGGAATTGTGATTTAATGGGGGGAAAGAATACTAGGATGATAGTAGAAACTATGAACCCAAAAATTTCCTGCAATCTAGCTGAAAATTCTGAGATGAAATTAACTGACCAAACCTTGATAGATTGAGCCAAAATTTGTTGGAGAGATCCCTAAGTATTGTTAGAGGTTGCCTACCAAATTTCAGAACATTCTGATATGGATAGATAGGCTAATTCAGGAAAACAGTCACTACTTGTCACAGGGTATACTGGATATGTACAGTCTCTGTTATTATACCTAGAAACCCTAGTAAAGGATGTCCAAAAATTTTGATTCAAAATTTTAGGAAAACTTTAGGAATCCTAGAACTGTTATGCAAAGTTTGGCATAAATCCAATGTACAGATTGCCCGTAGAAAAATTTAGAAAATGGTTGTGCAGATAGGGCCATAGGCTAATATTGTGCCCAAGTGATGGGAATTGGGAATGTTGATTTGGCCAAATTGACTCTAGGAGGACCAAAGTTGACCCTATGTGACTCTGTTGACCAGCTAGGTCAGCAAGTTATAGGTTGACCCAGGTTGACCAAGATTGACCAAGGTCAATCAAATCGACTTAGCAACTAAGGCAAGTTGAACAAACATAGGTGGACTACTCTTGACTAAGTCAAGTTATTGATTGACCAATGATGTACAGTTAGAATAAGCCAAGTTATTAAGAAGTTACGTCAATTTCGTAGGACCAAGTACTAATGGGACGCGATTGGTCGTGAGGGGAGCGGAGCATCCCTATGAGTAGTGTTTTCTAACTCATTTCTTAAAGCTTGTTATTTTGTGTATTATGAAAATGAGATTACATATTGTGATGAATCTGCATTCTTTTAAATAGGTTTTAAATGAAAAGTGCATCGAGTCTCAAGGTCTAAGAGTACAAAGTTAGGGTGAGTTGTGTCGGTCTCTCATACGACCCTGAGAGGTGACCACCTAGCACAGAGTGCCCGCCAAGGGGGTTCTGTGGGCCTTTGATGATGGCAACGACAATAAGACCTAATCGGGCCGTCACGATAAGGCAATGGCAATAAGTCCTGGTTGGTCGTTACGATGATGGCAACGACAATAAGTCCTAATCAAAGTTGACATAATGCGCCTAACTGTTTGCAACCCGCTCGAGTGATTTTTAGTCGCCTTGGAGAGCTTGCGAGCCTCGGCAAATATTTTCACTATTTAACTGTTTTTGAATGAAGGTGCACAACTACATTATGGATTTGAACTGTGTTTACTGTTGCATTCACCTGCATAATGTTGTTGCTCATGCATTCATGGCACATGTTTTATTTGTGAAATGCTTGTTTTAAGTTATGAATTAGACTACATTACTCACTGAGCCATCGTGGACAATTAGGCTCACTACTCTAACTTTTCAAGTTCTTCCGCCATGGATAAGGGCAAGGGAGTGGTCATCACTTAGAGCTGCACTCTCTTACTCTTTTGGTAGGTTTTCTTCGTACTTTTTGTGTTTTCAGAGTTAGAAACTATGTATAGTGGTGAGGAAAGCTTGTATATAATGGACTAGTCATTCCCTTTGCTACTCATGTTTTAATAACCTATTTTGGAGATATCAAGTTTTATTGGTGTTCGTGTGTTAAATTTCTTCTGCATTTCCTATGATTATTCTGATAGTGTGTGGTGTGGTGTTGAAAGATGAGGCTTAACAGTGTCTTGGCAAGCTCGGCTTGCAAGTAGGGTTGTCGGGACACTTTGCCAGTTAGTTCACCCTTCGCCCTAGGGAAAGGGTCCCGACAGCGTTGGTATCAAAACCCAAGTTTTTTTCAATTGAGGAATAACAAGTGCTATTAACCTAGAAGATTCTCAGAGTAATCGCAGAAGTATAAGAAAAAAAAGAAAGGACTCTTAGAAATGACTTAGAGTAGAAAAATGGGAGTATAGACAAAACTTTCTAACTCCTGATTGGCAGAAAGAGGAACCAAGTGAGAATGGCCATATCACGAGGGGAATCGGACTGCCATAGGGTGTTAGTGAGTTTTAAAATTGAGACTTTGAACCTTGTGGGTTAGGTGATTTCTTAGAAATAGTCGCCTTAATGTTTGAAGTCATAGTCTTCTCTTTTTGGAACTAATGTAAGTTAAACGCTTTTATGCAAACCACGATGCCTCCTAGAGGTGGGAGACCACGCGGGTCCCCAGAGCCAGTATTGCTACCACTGCCTCCCGTTCAGCTGGGGTAGGACGCCATACAGAGGTTAGAGGCCTTGATTAGGGCGTCTTAATGAGGCTGGTCATGCCCAAGTAACCTTATTGAGTGAGCGGCTTGACAAGATTGAGGCCGAGAGACAAAGGGCTAAGCCAGCAGTGCCTCCTGCGCCAGTTATACCCGAGATTCGAGAGGAGGAGAGGGTTGGAGCCTAGGTAGAGGTAGCCCCAATGAGGCAGGGTGATGACTCTACTCATGATCGCCTTTTGAAGATATTCTTGGATCTGAGGCCCAAAGAGTTCCATGGGGATTGAATCTGGATGAGGCGGAGAACTGGCTTCTCAACATTGAGAAGAATGCTAGGACATTGAAGCCGTCTAAGGAGAATCAGGTGTTATTTGCGACACACATGCTTGAGGATGAGGCTGCGATTTGGTAGAGGGCCACTCAGACCATAGAGGGACAGATTACTACATGAGCCCATTTCAAGGAGCTATTCTTAAGTGCCTATGACCCTACAGCAGAGAGAAAGCATAAGAAGGTGGAGTTCCTGACTTTACAGCGGGGAGACATGTTAGTTAGGGAGTACACCCATAGATTTTTCAAATTGGAGGCATATGCGCACAAGCTAGTGGGAACCTCGAGGGAGAGAACTAGATTCTTTAGTCGTGGGTTGAGGGCCAGTATCAGACAGGCTATATCAGCATATAGTGAGGCTACTGTTGAGATTATACAGAGGCATGCACTACAATTTGAGGCGGATGGTAGGGATCAGTGTCCAACCACCCAGATGGTACAGAGTGCCTCCTTGCAAACACAGCCTCAGTCACAGCCACAGTCGCAGACACAGGGAGGTCATCGTGGTGGGTTCCGAGGAGGTAGATTTCATAGGAAGAGGAAGTATTCAGAAGGACAGTCTAGAGAGGCCTAGACCCAACCGACTACTGTAGTCATCCTCGCAGCCACCCCAATACAGGCATATCAGCTGGTGGGACAGCTATCAACTCAGTAGGGAGGGCATGGCGGAGGTCGAGGAAGAGGTAGAGGTAGAGATTTAGGGGGTAGAGGCCAAGGCCGAAGCCAGATCAAGCAGAGGCATCTGATTATATGTTTCTAGTGTGGTCAGCCAGGCCACAAACGATATCATTGCCCTATGCTTGTCCTAGCTTCTAGGGTACCCACCACCGGCACTCGAGAAATAGCACAGGCCATCACCTACCCAGATTCAGAGGCGACGAAGGGTCTAGTAGAGCATCTACATGGCTCGTATTGAGCATTGCAGCCGGGGAATGGATCTACCCCAATTTGATTTGTCAGGGCTGCACGTTGAGGTTTGACAACTTTGAGACTCTTGTAGACCTTAGAGTACTAGAGTTCTTGGAGTTCGAAGCTATACTTGGGATGGACTGGCTGGCAGCTTATCATGCCTATGTCGACTACTTCGCTAAGAGAATAGTATTCTGGATTCCAGGACAGCAAGTTGTGACCTTCTAGGGTAATGCTTCCAATAAACCGAGGACCCTGTGTAGGATAGCGACATAGTCTGACATGGACACTCTGGCTAGTATGATCACCACTGGTAAGGGACATTAACAGCAGAGCATAGATGAGATTCCTGTTGTTAGATACTTTCCTGACATGTCTCTCGATGATTTGCTCGGTTACCTCCCAAACGGGAGATTGACTTTATCATTGAGATTATTCCGGGGACATAGCCCATTTCGATCCCTCCTTATCGAATGACGCCCAAGGAATTGCAGGAACTAAAGGTCCAACTTGAGGAGTTGATGAGTAAGGGTTTTATTACCCCTAGTGTGACACCTTGGGGTGCTTTAATATTGTTTGTAAAGAAGAAGGATGGGAGCCTCCATTTGTGTATTGACTACAAACAGTTGAACAAGGTGATAGTGAAGAACAAATACCCTCTCCCGTGTATTGATGACTTATTTTACCAGTTCTGAGGTGCCACTATGTTTTTGAAGATTGATCTGAGATCTGGGTACCATCAACTGAGAGTCAGGGAAGAGGATGTACCAAAGTCGGCCTTTTAGACTCGCTATGGGCACTACGAGTTCTTAGTTATGCCGTTTGGCGTGACAAATGCCCCAGCGATGTTCATGGACTTGATGCAGAGAGTGTTTCAGCCCTATCTTAACTCATTCGTCATCATCTTTATCGATGACATCCTTATTTACTCGAAGACTAGGGAGGAGCACGCTGAGCACCTGAGGACCGCACTGCAAACTCTCCGAGATCACCAGTTGTATGCTAAGTTTAGCAAGTGCAAGTTTTGGTTGACAGAAGTCCGAGTTTTGGGCCATGTAGTTGGAGCCGGGGGCATTTCAGTTGATCTAGCTAAGGTTGAGGCTATTATTGGTTGGCTGAGACCTACCACAGTGACAGAGATCCGTAGCTTTTTGGGTTTGGCAGGCTATTACCGCAGATTTGTGTCAAACTTCTCGAGAATCGCTGCTCCCATGACCAAGCTTACCTAGAAGAACATGCTATTTGTGTGGATAGATAAGTGTGAGGAAACATTTCTTGAGTTGAAGCGTCATTTGACATCTACCCCAGTTCTTGTGCTACCTGAACCAGGCCGTGAGTTGACAATCTATACAGATGCTTGAGGAAACATTTCTTGAGTTGAAGCGTCATTTGACATCTACCCCAGTTCTTGTGCTACCTGAACCAAGCCGTGAGTTGACAATCTATACAGATGCTTGTGGGACAGGCCTGGGGTGTCTTTTGATGCAGGGTAATGGAGTTGTCACTTTTGCCTCGCAACAGCTGAAGGTTCATGAGAGGAACTACCTTGTGCATGATTTAGAGCTGGCAGCAGTAGCGTTTGCACTGAAGATTTGGCGACACTATCTGTATGGTGAGCGCTTTTTGCTGTATTCTGATCATAAGAGCCTCAAGTTCCTATTTTCACAAAAAGACCTTAATATGAGGCGGAGGAAGTGGATGGAGTTGCTTAAGGATTATGACTTTACCATTGAGTACCATCCCAGGAAAGCCAATGTCATGGTTGATGCACTTAGTAGAGTACGGTTTTGAAACTGCTTGTGAGGCTAGACATATGTCTCAGGAGTGGAGGATGATTGATTATGTGATAGTGATGAGTATCCACAAGAATTTGACCAAGATCAGAATCAGTGCACAGATGAGAGCCTAGCCAGTTTTGCTTGCTGAGATTATAGAGGTACAGCCTCATGATGTTGATTTTATGATGTACCGAGGGCAGGCGGATGACACTTCTTGTGTGGAGTGGTTGATTGATACTGATGGTGCATTGAGGTTTAGGAGACGATTGTGGGTACCAAATGACGTTCGCCTGAGACAGGGAGTGCTAGCAGAGCTGCACCGCTCGAGGTACACTATCCATCCAGGCGCCAATAAGATGTATCAGGATGCTCGACGTATTTAAAAAATACGTCGGGGATGAAACAAGATATTGCAGCCTTTGTGTAAAGATGTGATACGTGCCAGTAGGTTAAGGTTGAGCACTAGAGACCCTATGGTTTATTACAACCCTTGGTTATTCTCGAGTGGAAATGGGAGCACATCACCAAGGACTTTGTGATGGGATTGTGTAATACCCCAAAATTTTGTCAAATAATAATTAATTTGAGGAAAATAAATAAAATAAGTCAAATAAATTAATTTCAAGGATTTTAAGAAATTTTGGGTGCAAATGGT
>JAJIYU010021240.1:0-10123 GCA_030144865.1 Tinospora cordifolia | reverse complement strand
AAACCAAAGTACTTGGTTGGTGGGTTGGATCCCTTGAAGTGCCAAGAATGCCAATGAGATTGGCTATGAAGAGTCACATCTCACTCTAAGGAGGCACTTTGTAAAGAACATCAAGGGCGTCAAAAACCCTTTTGGTCTAAATCACAACTTTAAACAATTGGTTGTTTGAAACGCCTAATGTATGCAAGTGTTTGAATTATGGATGTGCTATTGTTTTAACTTAAGTACTTATTCCCGTTGGTCTTGGGTTCGAATCTCCGCGGAGGCGAAAGAAAACTCTCTGAGGGGGAGAGCGTAGCGCACGTGCGTGGCACGTGGCGTACCTGTGAGTGGCCCGGCTGCTAGTGTCCGACCCCCGTTGACACAGCCGGCACCCTGAGTCGTGGACTCCGATAGGGTGGGCCCATGGGGGTTGGGTTGTCACAAGCTCTTACTCTGGGATGAAGAAAAAATGAGAACAAGGGGTCCTATATATAGATTTTTCCATGCACATGGGGAGACGGTTTGGGATTCTTTGCATTAGCCACTTTCCATTTCTTTTGAGCATGCTTTTGGCATGTGGGACCACTAGGGTTTCCTCTCTTGTGTGCACACACATACGGTTTAGAAACTTCTATTATTGAATTAGAAACTTCTAATCTTGTTCCTTGGGTGTTTAGAAATATTTTTCAGCAACTTCTATTCTTAGAAATCATGTAAGTAAGGCAATATTTTGTTTTCTTTGTGATTGCTCACCAAGCAAAGACAAACTTGACACTTTGCATGGCTTATTTTTGGTGTCATTGTGTGAGCATAGAAACTTTCTAATTTTGATCATGGCTTCTTATTTTGACTTCTTGGACATCTTTGTATGCATGGGCTTAAGGTGCACATGATCATGGCACATTGGAATTTTTATTTTCTCTATTGAGCACACATGAGCAACTTCCCAAATTGGTTTTAGAAACTTTCCTCATTTCTTTCTTGCTTGCTTGGACGTCAAGGTGAGGGGCACATGATCATTGTAGCTTGTGTACATGGGCTCATCTTTTAGGGTTTCTAATCATGCACCAAGACGGCTAGGCCTTGCTCATCTGAAATGTGCATGCCTAGGGCAATTAAGGGATTTTTCATTCCACCCTTTGGTGCAGCATGCCTATTGGCATTTTGAGCCTTTGTCTCACACTTTTGGGTTCACATGAAATGAACAAAAATTCATAACTTATGTTTGGCTCGGGTTCTAATCATGTTCTTTCCTAATTCCCATTCCACTGAACCATATTAGGCAAATGGACCCTTAATTGGACAGATGAAATGAATCTTGGATGCCCAACTCATATGAGGTGTTCATTTCATTTCTTTTTCTTAAATTTCACTCCCATGAGAGGTTTTTGAGCAATTAAACTTGCTAATTGATCCCTGAAATGAATTTGGTTTTATTTTTATTATTCATTTCATTTCATACAATTTTTTTTGGGTATTGCAAAGGCTTACCAACTATCAGCTCAACTTGCAGTTATCGTATCCAAACAAAACATTTCAAAACATATCTTTCCTTTTTGAAAATACTTTTCAAAACAGTTCTCAATTTCAAAATACAAGGTAGGCCATTCAATATTCAACTCAAAGTACAGGTCAAACCTAACTAAGTTTCTAATTCTGGTAGAGCAACTAATGCTTGACTTTCTATTTTCTAGCCCAGTACATCTACTGACTGATCTATGATATCACACTTATAACACTCCAACCCCCAAGACTTTCAATTGGACTTACCCACAAGGCGTGTTAGGCTAGTATTACTTTACAATTACACAACTTGACTTCTTATTCCTTTTATCCCACACCTCAATAGGATTCAAGAGTACTTAACCCAACATTTATACACAAGGTTCAATAAGGCAATTACACAAGAGATAAAAAGAAAACGTTTCAAATCTTTATTGATTTAATAAAAGAGAGTACATAACTCAAAACAGATAAAAGAAATTAAATTCAATGGAAGTTTTACATTATAGATATTCAAAATTTGGGCTACATGCCCTTGCATTCAAATATAAAAACTTTCTAAAATTAGAACCTATCTAATATCAAATTCTTAATGTGATTCAAATCCCTAAAAATTAAAAGAGGAAGGGTGAGCACATAGCCCAGTGGACCTTTTTCAAACTACCAAATTACTATTTTAGATTAACAATACATTCAAATTCAAGCACTTGTAAATCATTAGGCATTTTAAACAATATTTTGTTTACGATTGTAAATTTGACTAAAAGGGTTTCAAGGCCATTAATGTTCTTTATCAAAATACCTCCCTTGAGTGAAAAGACATTCCTTATGCCAAGTTTCATTGGACTTAGGGCCTATACATATTCCAAGTATTTTGGGACATCACCAATGTGAATTAATCACACCTAAAGATCACCTCATGTTCACTGTGATTATACGTGGTTCTTAATCTCAAGATCTTTTATTTAATCTCACACTTATGAATCATAAATAAAATAAATTCAGCATGTTTAGCTTATAATCATTCAAAGCATGACAATAAGCACATAGCATGCATCATACTTTAAAACAAACCTAAACATGCATAATCTAAGCATGACATGGTTTCATGATTAACTAACATGACATACATGTAAATCTAAATTTTAAATCATGTTCTTCAAACCTAAATGTGCATACTAAACTGAAATCAAGCATATATGAACATGGTATCAAACAAAACAAGTAAAATGGAGGTTTTAGAAATCACTTCCACCTTAATTTGAAGATCACTGAAATTTTGGCAGTGTTTCCTCTTATTTCCAACGTTTAACACTTAAAGAATATTCAAAACCTTCAATCAAACACCAAATCACTCAAGAATAGTTCAAGATTACTCAAGAACTAAGGAGGTTGCCAAGAAGAATACTAAAGAAATTTGAAATGAACTAGTATGCTCTTGCTTTGGAACAAAGAAGAATGAGAGCATTAGGGGGTTAATATAGAGTTTCATGTGCACCTAGGGGGACGGTTTGGCATGCTCACAAAGCAACTTTCTTTCACACACATGGGACATTTTGGTATGTTCCTCACTTAGAAACTTTCCATTTCACTCACGTGACCACAAGAGAACGGCTAGGGTTTTGCATGAAGGATGTGATGGTCATTCCCTTAGGTGGCACCAAGATTAGAGCATCTTTTGGTTTAGGAAACTTTCTCATGCGCCTTTCTTGCTTGTTTGGACGTCTAGGTGAGGTTAGATAGGGTATTTTGCATGAAAATCCAACACAGCTTGGAGTTTGGGCAAGTTTCCTTATTGGAACTTTCTCTTTGGGCATCATTTCTAAGTGTGCAAGAATCTTGGTTCAGCTACTCTTATTCTTGGATTTGTGTATAATATCACTCCTAGTGGCACACGTGATCATCCTTAGTTTCCAATGTGAGTTTGCTCAAAAAGGGTTGGGGTTTTGGGACGTTTTTATGAGCATATAGCTTGGGTGCACGTGATCATTTGTTGAGTGTGCATAAGATCATTCTTTTAGGCTTTCTAAACAAACATGGACTGTTTACTTGTGTATATAGGGTATGGTGTACATGATCAAGGTATGCTCACCCATGTGACTTGCACATGCTTAGCGGTGTTTACCTATTTTTGGGTCTACATGAAATTAATAAAAATTCATATCTTTCATTTGGCTAGGATTTTTGGCCCTTAGCACATATTTTTGGATTCACATGAAACCAACAAAAATTCATAACTTCTATTTGGCTATAGTTTTCTCCATTTGCTTTCTTAATTTAGACCCCACTGAAGCATATTCAGCAAATGAACCCTAAATTGAACAAATAAAATGAATTTTAGATGCATAGATTAGTTGGGTCATTTGTTTCATTTCTTTTTCTTAAATTTTACCCCCTTGAGAGGTTTTTGAGCAAATTTAAACTTGCTAATAAATTCTCGAAATGAATTGGTCTTCATTTATCATTTCATTTCATCTAATACAAATTTTCACGGTATTACAGAAGGCTTGAAGTTGCATCTCAAATGATCTTCTACATCAAAAGTCAAAGTTAAATTGGACAAATATATAATTTATTTGATATTATTATTTGCTTATTATGTTCTATTCTTAATTTTTATAATACAAATAATATTATAAGTTTGGATTAATAGTAAGTAAGTCTTATCTCAAGTAAAACTCATTGAAAGAGAGACGAGTTATCCTGCCTTGGGAGACTGTTTATTCTAAAAATATTTTGTATCATCGCCCTTTCCTGGATGTTATCCCACCAACTCATACAAGAAGTACATTTTGATTAGAATATCAAGATGTGAATGTATATTCAATCAAATATTATTTGTTTTTCATAAAAAGGGAAATAGAATTAAGAAAAATATATTAAATATATATTGTTTAGTAGTTATATTCTAATATATTTTATATGTTTTGTTAAGCAATATGTCAAATCTTACAAAGTTAAAATTTATAACACTTTACATTATGAAAAAAATTATACATCGTGAATATTAGATGATGAAATTCATTTACATGTAATGGATCTTGGTGATATTGTCAATGAAAATGATGATGCTTCAATGCAAAATCGTGCAAAGGTGATGATTTTCCGTCGCCATCATCTTCATGAAGGCTTAAACGTTGAATATCTTTCTATAAATGATCCACTTATTCTTTGAAAAAATTTGAAGGAAAGAAATGACTATCAAAAAAGGTTAATTCTCCCAAAAGCTCATCATAATTAGGTACATTTACACTTATAAAATTTCAAAACTGTAAGCAAAATATAATTCTATCATTTTTAGTGTCAGTTCTCAGTTGCAATTGAGTGGAGAATGGAGAAAAAGTTTATGATGAAGATATGCTAGAAAAAACCTTCTCTACTTTTAATGCCTCAAACGTGCTCTTGCAACAATAATATATATAGAGAAAAGTTGTAAAAAAATATTATGAATTAAATTCATGCATACTTGAAATGGAAAAATAATGAATTACGAATGAAAAATCATGAGGCACGTCCAATTGGATCTACTTTATTCCCCAAAATGAATGGTGTAACATATCCTAATGATCATGGTCAAGGTTTTGGTCATAGACGTGGTCATGGTCACGGTTATGGTCGTGGTCATGGTCATGGATGTGGTTGTAGTCATGGTCATGGTTGAATTACCACCAGAAGTGGGATAGGAATGATGTAAAACAAAATAAAGAACAAAGTGGATCTCATTCAAAAATCACTTGAAGTAAATGTTTCATTGTGGTATGACTGGCCATTGGTCACATACTTGTTGTATTAGTTAAGCATCTTGATAAGCTTTATCAAGCATTGTTAAAGCTTGATGAGAAAAATATTGAGACAAAATGTCTTTTCGTCAATGATCCTATGGATATGACACATTTAGATGTGGGTGATTTATTTGCTCTTGTTGAGAAGGAAAATTGATACAATTGTTTATTTTACTTTAATTAGTATATATGTTTTATCTTGAGTCGAATGTTAATATAATTTTTCTTAATAATGTTTCTAATTATATGTTTTTTTATCAATTACACTAATATGATATATATATGTACATGACTCTCATTATATGTTTTGTTTCTAATGAAGAAACAAATGAATATTTCTCTGCTTTTGGTTGAATACAAGTACCATGAATAAGATTTATGTGTAGTGCATAGTACAATTACTCCTATCATTTTTCAAAATGCACAATATTTTTCTACTTTGAAAATGGATGAAGCAATTGTAACTACAATATTTGGTGACACTAATATAGTTGAAGGCTCCAGAAGAGCCAATATATTATTGCCAAGGTGAACAAAACTTGTCATAAATAATCCATTATTTTATTGAGTTTTAAAGGTATTTGCCATCATGGATACCATATAGAGATTGTAAAAGAAAATAATCAAGAATTCTTATGTGTTACATGCATTATTTAGAAGCAAAATGTATCGCAGAAAAATTTCATGCTTTTTCTTCTGATTTGTACTCCACAAATATTAGTGCGATTGAAGCAAATGTTATTGTAAACCAAAAGTTTACAGATTCAAATATTTTTATGATTTGGCATGACAGATTAGGTCATCCTGATTCAATAATGATGAGAAATATTAGAGAAAATTCACATGGACATCTATTGAAAAACTAGAAGATTTTTCAAAGTAATGAATTCTTTTATGTTGTATGTACTCAAAGAAAAAAAAATTATAAGACCATAAATAGCTAAAATTGTTCTTGAATCACCTATACTTTAAGAATGCATTTAAGGTGACATATGTGAACCTATTCGTTTATCATATGGACCATTTAGATATTTTATGATTTTAATATGCTTCTATTAGATGGTCACATGTATATTTATTATCATCATGCAATTTAGCACTTTAAAGGTTAATTACTTAAATAATAAGATTATGAGCACAATTTCCAAATCATCTAATTAAAACAATTTTTCTTGAAAATGCTAGTGATTTAATATTTCAAACTTTTAATTATTATTATGTGTCACTTGAGATAAAAGTTGAACATCCTAAAGCACATGTTCACAGACAAAATAGTTTAGTAGAATCACTTATTAAATTATCACAATTAATCGTTAGACCTTTACTAATAAGAACATAGGGATATGTTGACTTACATGCAACAACACTTATACGTACTAGACCATCAAGTTATCAAAAGTTCTCTTCGCTATAATTAGCATTTGGTCAAGAATCAAATATTTCTTATGTTAGAACTTTTTGATGTGCAGTATATGTTCTTATTCATTATCACAATGGACAAAGATGGGCCCTTATAGGACATTAGGAGTATTTGTTGGCTTTGGATAATTAAATATCTTGAGGTATATGTTGGCTATGGATAATTAAATATCTTGAGCCATTAAAGTGAGACAGTTTGCATCACGATTTTCATATTGCCATTTTGATGAACCACATTCCCAATATTTGGGGGAGAAAATAAAAATGTGGAGAAGACAATAACGTGGAATACTCCATCACTGTCTCATCTTGATCCTCGAGCAAAACATTGTGAACAAGAAGTTTAAAAGATAATTCATGTACAAAATTTAGCAAATCAACTACCAAATGTATTTGATAATCTAAAATGAGTAATAAAGTCATTTGCTGATCTAAAGTGAGTAATAAAGTCACATATACCAACAGTCAATGTTCCAATTCATTTTAATATCCCAAAAGGACAATGTGATAATAAAATTGAACCATGCTTGAAGCGTGGACGACAAATTGGTTCTAAAGATAAAAATCCTCAAATAAAATTTGAAAAATAAAGAAGATTTTGAAAAGGTTGATATCAAGATAGATAAATTTCATGAAGAAGTATAAGAATTTGTTATTCGTAATAATGAAGAGATTTTAATCAATTCTGAAAAATGTTGGAATCGAAATCAAATTGTTGTTGACTATGTTTTTGCATACAATGTAGCATTAGATATTATGAATGAAAATATAAATCATGAACCACAATCTATTCAAGAATGTCAAAAGAGAAATGATAGGCCAAAATGGAAAGACACTAAACAAGCAGAATTAAATTCTCTTGACAAACGTAAAGTTTTTGGACCACTAGTTAAACACCTGAAGTTGTCAAACCAATAGGCTGCAAATAGGTATTTGATTGAAAAAGAAATGAGAAAAATGAAGTCATAAGATATAAAGCAAGACTTGTTGCACAAAGATCTTGCCAAAGACTGGGAATTGATTATGAGGAGACATATTCTCCTGTGGTCGATCCAATAAATTTTTTATATCTTATTTGTATGGTTGTATACGAAAGACATGACATGCACTTGATGAATGTAATCACAGTCTATCTATATGGCTCACAGGATAGTGACAAAGATAGTACACTTGATAGTTCTTGAGAAATCCCTAAAAAATATAAATTACCAGAAAAATGTAATACTAGATAGTTCTTGAGAAATTTATTCAATTAAGTTACAAAGATCATTGTATGGATTGAAACAATTTGGAAGCATGTAGTACACTTGTTTTAGTGAATATTTATTTAAAAGGGATATAAAAATAATTTAATTTGTCCAGGTGTGTATATCAAAAGATCTGGATATGAATTTGTAATAGTTATTGTTTATGTAGATGATTTGAATATCATTGGAACTCCTAAACAACTTCCAAAAGCATTCAATTATTTGAAAAAGGAATTTGAAATCAGACATTTTGGTAAGACAAAATTTTATCTCAATTTACAAATGGAATATTTAGAAAAAGGTATTTTTGTTCATCAATCAAATTATACAAAAAAGGTCCTTAAGTGATTTTATATGGACAAAGCACACTCTTTCAGTAGTCCAATGATTGTTAGATCGCTTGTTGTGAATAAGGATCCTTTCTGACCATGTGAAGATAATAAAGAAATTATTGGTCTTGAAACACCATATCTTACAATAGGTGTACTAATGTACTTGCTAATGATACAAGCCTTGATATTGCATTTTCTATTAATTTGTTAGCAAGATATAGCTCTTTACCAACTCAAAGGAATTGGAATTACATTAAGCATATATTGTGACATCTTCAAGGAATTGTTGATTTGGGTTTGTTTTATACAAGTGAATCAAAACCCTAATTAGTTGGTTATCCAGATGTTGGACATTCCTCTAATCCAAGTAAGCACGATCTCAAACAAACTATTTATTTACATGTGGAAATACAACTTTATCTTGCCATTCTACACGACAAACATTAGCTGCTACTTCCTCAAATCATGTTGAATTAATAACTATTCATGAAGCGAGTCACGAATGTGTTTGGCATAGGTCAATAACAGTTAATATTAAAAAAAAAACTTGTCGACGATCTTTTGATATAGAAACTCCAACAACAATTTATGATGTTAACGCAACTTGAATTGCTCAATTAAAGGAAGGATGCATCAAAAGAGATAGAATATAACTCATTTTATCAAATTTTTCTTTACACATGATCTTCATAAGAATGGTGAAATTGATATTCAAAAAATTTGCTTAAGTGATAATCTTGCAAATTTGTTCGCTAAAGCATTATCTACTGCAGCATTGAAAAAATTGGTCCATGGTATTAGAATGTGTCGTCTTAAAGATCTTAAATAATATTGCAAATAGAGTGAGTTTATCACTGTACTCTTTTTTTCCTTAACCAAAGGTTTGTCCTATCGAGTTTTCCTTGGTAAGTTTTTTAATGAGGCAACATTGTATTTGAAAGTAGGAATATCATACTCTTTCATTTACTAGTATTTTTCCCATTGGTTTTTTTTCTTTTAACTAGTGTTGTTCTAATGAGACATATTCTTTGCAAAGATGGGACATCCAAAAAATAACGTCATAAATATTTTAAATAAATGTGGATATCCATATATATCCTTTTATCTATGGATATGGATATTTATGTATCTCTTATTCCTATGTTATAAATGTGCATATTAATATGAATGTACGTGCATAAATTACAATGTATTCTCAAACCCTATAGATAGGATTCCTTGTAATTTTATAAGATCATTCATATGCAATAGAATTTCATTTCCATCTTCCTTGTATTATTCGTAGTTTTGTTTTTGTTATATTCTACAATATTATATTATTTTATAATAACTTATTTTATCTCTATTTATTTAGAATTATTTTCAAAACCTAACTTTGATATTTTTTTGTTAACTTAATTGGATATTTTATTCTATTGATATAATTCTCCTATAAGTTTTAATATTAATTTACTAAGAATTTAACTAGAAATACTTAAAATTACATAAAAAACACATAACTTTATTTTCTTCTAATTATTATTTATTGTAACCATTTCTCTAAATTTACTAACTTTCTAAACTAAAATGCTATTATTAAGACTAAAACGACACATTTTAATGAACTTATCTATGGTCAATGCATCTTCCCCAATCTTTTTCTCCATGATATTAGTTACTCCCTTGTCTTAAATGACCTTCTGTGATAAATTGTCGGGTATACTCAACACTAACCTCTATACATTATTACCGTCAATTATACGTCGATTGTAACACCCCGCCTCCCAAGTCCCATCTTCCACGTCATCTGACGGTTCAATTCTATTTGATCAAAATCTTGGGATGCCCGGGAGACGGGCCTGTGCTACATTTTCTTCTT
>JAJIYU010021239.1:0-10105 GCA_030144865.1 Tinospora cordifolia | reverse complement strand
CAATCTATCTACCATGCTACTAGAAATAAATGATAATGTGGATCCATAATTTCCTTGCCTCCTTTTCTTTAGAACTACTCATTTATAAAAGAGAAGAATTACATTAATTAACACCAACAACTTTATAACCTAGATTTAACTACCCACACAAAACCAACATTCATGATACATATCCATTAACCATCATTTGAATAAATTAATCGAAATATAGACACCTGAAACTTAACTAATATTTCATTTAACCATAGTTAATTTACACATCACAAAAATGATCCACCATTGTTCTCCATCAGTGTTTTACCTTACCTTCCTTATTTACACCAAAATACATTCATAACTTAGGTTATTATTTCTGCCTTATGTACAACAAAAAGAGACTTTCTCCTCGCTACAATTACTCTAACGACTGTCCACAGCTATTACAGACTCATTTTGCTTGTTTGCCTTTTCCCATTGAGGGTTTTGCTTCCCTGTTCCTTTTCTTGTTAATATTTACACTAGATGTGCTACTGCTATGTATTGCAGCAACGGCTATGGGAATTGTCACTACTTCCCCGCATTTTTAAACTGCTCTGGCTCCAGTGGATGCAATACTTGATTCACCAAAGCTTATAGGCGAATTAATCGTGCTCGCAGTTGTTCATGAATATGACAAATAGCGTCTAGAATGGCATCAACCCACATTGGAAGTCGCTCACTAGGTCATGGTTGGTTCGACATTCTATAAACCTGGTAGGTTCACAGCAAATAAACCAACTCAGTACATAGCTAGCATATAGCCCGCACATACCCATCCGCAATAGCAATCAGTCAATCAAAACATGGCCTCTAACTAAGGTAACTCCCTAAGGCTTGTAAAACTAAGACTTTGATAACACAAGGCAATGACGAGGCTCGTCATGACGATATTGTCACCACTCTGACACGCTGGACAAACTTCGAAGGCATAGTGGGTTTTGTTCCACACAAGGACTTATTGCCGTCGCCTTGGTGAACACATCGTCTCAATGAAACACTCACCCCACACTTATTAGCCTAGGGACACTTTAGTACACAGCCGATGTGGGACTCACCTCTAGTACCCCCGGAGTAGCTTTGATACAACTATTTTTGTTACAGATCACAAGCTCTGATACAACTATTGTTGCGACCCCTTCGCAAGTGATGTCACGACTGGCACAAAATTTCCAAACATGTCAGAACTCTGACATGTCCGAAAATCCTATAAGCCTTCCTAACCAAATCCCCCAATTTTCCTAAAAATTTTGATTGTCTCCTCTAAAAATATGACATGTCACAAATTTCAAAACACTTGATAATCACAATCAATATACAAAAACCATATATTTTTTTCTTCATCCAGACAGCCATACATCCACTAAATCCATCATTTGTTTTGATAATACATTCAGATGACAAGAAAATTATATCCATTTTCCAAAATAGTAATCTAACGAATTTTTACACTTCTCACATACTATTAACTTCAAAATCCAAGTAACAATTTTACATCATTTTCCCTTTACCTTTCCTGTCAGAATCTGGAGAAAATGATTGGGAGTAGAGTGAGCAAACAACAAGCTCAGTGAATAATCTAACTTACGGTATTGTCCAACCATCATATGTATAAAAACATGCAAGAAAAAAACAAATTTAAATCACTTGCAAAATGAAATAAACATAGCATACATTTGTAATGTAATGTGTGAACATGCATTTGATTTCAATAACATGGACTCTTTTAAAACATGAGCCATATCCCTCCTTCCAAATAACAGAGCGAATCTGCTCCTCACCATGCAAATGAGTACACCAGATCTCTAGTATCCAATTATCTACTCATTTCTATGTCATTCATCTCATGCCAGGAATGCAGCAACAAAAATTATCACAATGATTAATTTTGTGAATTTGTTCCCAGAGACTATGACCAATAGAAATGCTACGATGTCAATAACATACTTAGGTCATAATTGACATGCTACAATGCATCAAAATCATTTCATGAGATTCAAATAAGTATGAAATGAGATATATATCATTCTATTTAATCAAAAGAAACAATTTTAATTTAATACCAATGTCAGATTTAATATCACAAGTAAAGAGTACTCACAAATTACTGTACAACTAGTTCCTAACATCCAACAACAATCTAGTTCCACAGCACCAATCAAATCCTATCATCACAAATCATTTTATATGCATCAAATCAAATTCAACTCATTTAAATTTATTTTATAAATCATTTTTCACGTATTTACTGCTCCTATTTGAAATATGCTTAATAATCTTTAATATTTCTTTTCTGCTCATATAAAATAATTCAATAGCGGAAATATCAAAACATAAGCTTTCTAATTATATTTTTATTAAAATTTTCATTTTCAATAAATAACCCTATGGGTTAATCGCTCACCAAAATTTCAATTGATATCCAAAATTTATGAATTTGGTGTCGATGGGTACGTATTTTCATTCTCTACATTCCCATGAGTTTCAATCAAGGTTTTATTGGGGTTTAACACCATCAAAAATCCATCCAAAGGTTATAAAACTTTGGATATTTATTTTGAAATATACAGGATAAACAAATGAGAACTAACTACATATTTGAGATCTACTTATCAACAATAGTATTTTGGTATAACTTTTACTAAGTTTTACTCACTGTTAAAAATACTCAATTTTTTGGGAACAGGTATAAAACACTATCCATAGTAAAAATTACACCCCTAGGATCGTAGTACAAGGCTTAATTAGCATTTTAGCAACTAGAATTGGAGAAAATCACTTACCTATGCGTCGAATCTGGCGAAAAATTGGATTTTCCCTCTTTTCCTTCTCTTTTCCGTCTATGCGTTTTCTGAAGTTGAAAACCGAAGAAAGAAGCAAGAAAACACGATGGAAATAAAAATATCCACCGTTGATTTGATTATATATAACCGAAAATAATCCCAATTTTACCCTAGTTTAGAAAAATTAATTTCTTAATCACTAACATTATATAACTTATTCCCAATTTTACCTTTATTTTAATTCCATAAATACCTATCTTATATAAATTAATTTCATAACCATGTACCTTATATAAATTAATTCCATAACCATATACCTTATATAAATTATTATCATTTTTACCCTAAATCATATATATACTTATAATTTTTTTCTAATATTTTTGATATTTTTGCCCCAGTTCTCCATTTTTATTTTCCTAAAATCAGTTCAAAAAGGCCCATAAGTAACCTTTTTGTTTTTTGATTTTTTTTCCATCTTACAGCAACGCGATTTATTTAATTTCTATAATAAATATTGTAATAATCATTTAAATCATGATTCCGGACATTTTTACATTTATTTAGTATTTTTAAAATTCATTTATTTCTTCTTCGCGAACCTCGTATATATATATTAAACATTATTTATACATATATGTACGTGTACAATACGTACGTGTACAATACATACTTGTACACTCGTACGTCATATCAACGTGTCATAAAAAATTTGGGTCATTACAATCAAGCTCAGTGAATAATCTGACTCACTACAACAAACTTAGTATTTAGCAACGAAAATTTTTGTTGCTAAACACTAATTTTTTATTGTTAAAACTTTTTAGCAATAAAAAAATTTTGTTGCTATGTTTATTGCTAATAGTGCGCGATAGTCATAAATTAGTAACAAATAATTAATTCGTTGCTAATAGTTTATTTAACAACAAAATATTTTTGGTTGCTAAGTAAAATCTATAGCCATAATTTATTTCGCTGCTAAAAATTTTTTTAGCAACAAATTAATTTGTTACAAAATTAAAATTTCAGCAACAAAATTTTATAGTTAGTCAATAATAATTTTTTGCTATTTAATTACTTCAACAACCAAAAAAATAAGCTATAAAATGAACAAATTTCTTTTGTAATCATTTATATATTGATAACAATAATAACACACATAAGTTTTACTTGTACAACAGAAAAATGTAACCATGTCCTCCAAACTACTAATACTTGAAAAACTGTAAAATTCAACTTTTAGAATTCATAGAAAAATACAACAGAATTCACTGCAAAATTTCAGAATTCACAGAAAATCTGTAAAATCCAATTGCTTTGGTCACTACAGCTTGTGGGTGGTGCCATTTTTCAGGATTTGCTTCTACAGCTTGAGGATGGTGACACATAGTTGCTAATTTGGTCTCCATGGCTTGAGGGTGGTGCCATCCCTTAGATGTTTTAGTCTCCATTGCTTGCGGGTGGTGCCACCCAGTTGCTTCTAATTTAGCCTCCACTGCTTGTGGGTGATGCCATGCTGGTTTGGTCTCAACAGCTTGTGGATGGTGCCACCCTGCGGATTTAGTTTCTTATTGTGGATGGTGCCACCTTGAACTAGTACTAGTCCTTCCTACTACTGCAAGTGGATGCAAAATTAGGAGTAGAATTGATGGAAGCAAAGACAATATTGTTAAGGAATTTACCATGGGGAGTGATAAAAATCTGAATTTTATAGGGCTAGTAGTTTGAACGATAGGAACATAAAAAGATGCAACACTTTACATTTAAAAATCTGAATTCTATATGAAATAGATGCTTTAGACAAGTCCAGCAATAGATAGACAAATTTTTTTACATAGTATTAAACTATCTCTTTTTCCAAGTACCTGTGCGACTAGAGCATAGAGTGGCAACTGCTGTAGCTGCAGAGGAACTGTCCTACAAACCTGAAAAGACACCACTAAGAGTTAGTAATTTGCAATTGTGAATGCTAAAAATTTTGTTGCTAAATATCAAAAAAGTAAGTCTCCAACTTGAGACCATTTTAAGCACTAGTTATGAAGAAAGAAAAAGTTTTAGAAATACTAAGTGGCATATTTAGCTTGCTTTGTCTTGTGTAATAGGCCCTTCCCATGTTAAAATAAAATGTGAAGAAGCAACACCCAGTTTAGAAAGAAAGAAACCCCTTCATTAGACAAGTTAACCCCCTACCCCACTTCCTTCCAAACCATCCAACAAAGAAAAAGAGAGAAAGAGGTTCTGCAAAACATCCTTTTTGTTCTAGCAATAATGAAATTGTGAAATTCTAATAGGTTACAAGCAATGGTTAGCTGCTGCTGCACTCAAGGGCAAGGAGACGAGATCTCCCCTACGAGAAGAAAAACAGAAAAAGAAATCATTGTTCCTCATACATGCTCGATTTCTTCTCACTTCAACTTACAAAGCTTTTATGAATTTTTGAATGGTTACAGTTAGGCACATGATCTAGAAAGCAAACCCACAGTTCTTGTACAATTATTTGTTCACTTACATATCCTGGATCCCACTACATTTTATTAAGGTATATGAAAACAATTGCACAATTCATCTTCTTAATCAGATTTGTTCAATAGAAAGAGAGTTAAATTATTGCTTCTTTTTCATTTTTTCTATCATATGAAATGCAAAGAACCATAGTTAAATTAAAAATATGTATCATATACAAGGGGGAGTCCTCTTTTAACCTTAACCAAAGTACCACAACTCAAAACTATGGAAACTCTTTACCTTAGAAAATCCATTGACTGTCAGAGTTCTTTACCACATGCCAGGCAATGAAGCAAAACTTGTGTGAGTGGCAGGCGCATAAATTATATGCTCATATATCTCATCAGATAGTACCTAAAGAACAAAGTCACAAACGTCACCAAAAGCTTCCTAACAGAACACACTAAGAGATCAGCGCAAGTGAACAACCTGCAAAAGAGATACTACCTACCACACATGGTAATAATCCTTGGCAGATGATATCATCCTACAAATGAATTAAACAAAAAAGTAGCATAATAATACCATTCATGATGGTGATGACCGTATAAGCGTCTTCCTTGTTCATGGATAAAGTTGATTAACACATGGATTTTATTTTTCAATTCATGATGGTATATATAATCCTTGGCAAGAGTTTAAAACTGATGACAACACAAGGCTATGAACCAAATTATACCTGCACAACTTTCTTGGATTGCCATGAATCACAAACCAACATGAGATTTAAGGCAATCCATAAGTTTGGAGGTGGTGAGGTTTGGATTTTTGTCTTTTGTGGTAATCATTCTTGCACTATCAAACTAAAATTGCAACTAGAATAAGCTGAACATCTCAAATCAAGATGACATGCTATTCCTATTAGGACAACTCCCTTAAAATTTTCAAATATCGCCTTATAATGCATATTTCACTTAGAAACCAGGATGCATTCTAAAAAATGTGTTGAAAAGTCGTGCCTAACTTAATTGATTGAACCTTCCCACTTGCATTAAGATCTATTGTGAATTAGTCTTCCAAGAATCTGCAGTCTTTTGTCAGTCCAAGTCTGCTATTTCCCAATCCTCTAATTGCTATACATTTGTGGCTTTTTTTCCCTAGGTCTTATCTGTATTAAAGTTTGAAAAGGGTAATCAAATGCCTGAAGATTATGCAAAATCTTTTAAAGAAGCAGTTGCAGTCTTTCATCATGCAAGAATGTAGGTCCAAAATTTTCATAATAACATCTTAACCCTTGTTTTAAAACATTTCCTGATTTCTTTCTTCTTTGTAGATTTGATACTAGAACAAAAACTATCAAACCTTTAAAACCCTTGCTGCATTAAATCAAATCCCATTACTATGGAAGCATTTGATCACCAACCCAAAGTTGAAGCTCATCTGTATCCAGTTATCACTCAATCATCTAATCACTTCTCTAGACCCAAGACTCGGATCATATCTATAGAAGAAAGCTGCTGCACCACATTTTCTTCAATCATAAACAGAGAAGAAAACATTTTGCTTTTAGTTTATATCCAGTTTAAATAGAGCTGGAAGTTCTATCAGAGGTTAATTTTCTGGGGATCATCTAGCATGAGAAAACATTCTTTGTATGGCCAAGACCAATGGTTCATGAAACTAATACTTCAAATTTAATCTCCTTTACGTTAAGATTTCAAATTTCAGTGCTTATAATGGCCAAATGAAAATTTATTAAGGAAACATAAAAATCCTTCCATCTAAAAAAGTTGAAGAATTGTTACTTGGCAAGAGATCATCTGTTTATTTTATTTCAACTTTAAATCACCAAATTACTAATTTGGAAAACCATGGGGACGTGAAAATGTGATGTTCTTGCACCATATGAAGTTAGCACATTGCCTACCATTAAGGGGTGTAGGAAGAACTTCAGGAAAATCAAATCTGCTGAATTCTCCTGGTTTGTTTAGCATCGAAAAAATCATTTAATGCCCAACTTGCCAGACTTTAGTACACCTGAAAACTAATCCCACAGTGTTTTTATTTATATCCAACCAAAATTCCATATCGTATAATTCTTCAAAACAAAATTAACAAACTATGAATATCAATCTGGATTCAACAGCTATTTTATTTTGAACCAGAAGAATTAAAAAAAAAGGAAAAAAAGAAAGTAGCAAAAGATAGATATAGAACAATATTCTTTTCCACGTATTAGAGATGCTTAAAGATGAAAATGATAATCTAACTGCAATAAAATGCAATCTTCATATAAAGTAGATATTTCCTGTAAATAAACTAACATTGTTCTTTAGAGAGTGAATGCATCCAGCTTCTATAATTGGAACATGGTGAAATAGGCTGTTTAGGAATGATGATGAAGAAAAGGAAAAGCATTAAAAACTGAAAGAGTAAGATTCCAATCTTAAGAGTGGCTGGAGAATGAGGGTGGCACTAGTCAGTACAATCAAATCTTTCAGTATCACTAATATATACTGTCAGAATTGTCTTTTGAAACTAACAGTAAAAGAGGTTTAACACCTTCCTAACAGTTATATATATATAGATATATAACTGTTAGGAAGGTGTTAAACCTCTTTTACTGTTAGTTTCAAAAGACACATGGCCAACAAAGTCATCTAATGAAGATGTTAGCATAAGTGGTAGCCATGTGCATGCAATTGAGTACTCAAGAACTTCTTGTGTAGTTGTGTGTGCATTGTGTTGCTTGGAAATGAAACTATTAGCAACATGATGTTTATCCCATTTCAAAAGAAAAGTTGAAATGATTACTTAAAAATTAAACTTAATTCAACTTAACAAAATACAAACAACTAAATTGTTTTCTTCTCATACAGTAACTAAGCAAGAGAATAAAACAACTAAACATATCCACCCTAGATACATACCTCATACAGAGTCCACAACCATTTATCAGGAAAGAGAAAAAAGGAAGTTACTTCAAGAAGATGATTCGAATGGAATCAAATGCAGTAGCCTTTTTTGTTGCATTTGTATGATGTGATCAATTATTATTGTTCCCACTATTATCTTTTACATATACTCAACTTTTATAAACAATGTGACCTGCATAGAATTAGTGAACTGGTTGAAGCATAAAAATGGCACCTCCTTTACTAGAATAAGTGATCAGGCCAATGACTTAAAATGAAGAGGCATAAATACCAAGTAGCCATCCTTTCAATGGCAAAATGTTGAAAGAGTTTTCAATTAAGAAGGGAGCAATCCTTAAAAATAATAATAAAAATAATAGAGCAAGGAAGCTTTGGGGGGTTGAGTCATCAGACAATAAAAGCATGATAACGGTTATGGTGTCGTTAGCAATGAGGGAATATAACACAGGTACATACAAACAACAGGGTGTATGTAATGCACTAGGCTCCCACCATTACAAAATTTGGGAGGTTTAGTAATATCCATAGCCTTATCTCTTCGGTGGAGAGGTTATTTCCAGATTTGAACCAATGTCCTGCTGATCACAATGAACAGCCTCAACCATTTCTATACTATGTCCATACTGATGTAAAAAACCAAATCAACTATCTAATGAATAGAGAGAACTAAAGCAGTTAAACAATGTCGATTTATCAAACATGTCATCTCTAAAGTGGTGAACATGAATACTAAAATAGATTTTGATGCATGCCTTAATAGATCGAGATGCCTAAATGTATATTGGTAATTAATAATGAGGAGGTCCTACATGATGTGATATACAGTATAGTGTACCTATTAATCAGTTAATGGAGTATCAAAAATTTATAAGTAGTTGGCAAGCAGGGCAAATGCCAATGAATTGGATGTAGTTGGTTCAAATTAGTTTATAAGTCAATTTTGTTTATTTATAATAAATATTATGGTTGAGAGGATCAAAAATTTATCACAAGTTTTGAAATGCAAAACTTAACAGAGTGTTTAAATGGCAAGTATAGAGAAAGCACTCTATTAATCAATTAATGGAGTATATATACTTGTTGTATGTATAGATACAATATATGATACAAGGCAAAGAGTATAGCAAAGAGTTCTTAGTTCTTACCTGTAACGGCCTAGCTAGGATTGTGAGACTCGAATATGCAAGCTATTGAGATAATTAAGCAAAATCAAAATCTGCAAGCTATTGAGATGATTAAGCAAAATCAAAATCTGCAAGCTATTATGCCCTAGCCGGGATTGTGAGGCTCAAATCTGTAGGTTGTTGAAGGCGTTGAAGATGATTAAGCAAAACTGACTTGATTGTTGATAGAGCAACACGAGAGATGAGAGGAGATGAACCTGGATCGAGCAAAAAATCAGTGAGATAGAGAATCGCGCGATGGTGACTTAAACCAAAAACTTCCAACAAAAAAATTACCAAATTACATAACAAAACATCTCCATTAACTCAAAACAAAAACCCAATGAAAAAACAATTTTGCGGTGTTGAAGACGAGCGAGGCAAGAGGAGAATCTACAAGCTGCAAGCGATCGAGAAGATGATGATGATGATTCTAGTTTTCTTTCTTTCTCTTCTAAATCTTTGAGCACTACGATCTGGTTGTGGTTTACGGGGAATAGAAGGAGAAGGTGGCGTCAGCGTCACTTGAGCCGATCTCGCATCTCAGAAGCACGAAGGAGCAACCATTTCAACCAAATTTATTTAAGAAACAATTATAAGAAACAGAGCAGCCAAATTTTTATAATGAATAGTAGCAAAATTATTGTGTTTTGTTGCTGAAAGTATATTCAGCAATATTTCAGCAACAAAAACAAAATTTGTTGCTAACTTTTTTAAATTCTTTTAATAAAAATAACAATAAAAAAATTTTTGTTGCTAAAAA